>JAQIWE010000014.1:0-49225 GCA_034698565.1 Campodea plusiochaeta
CGATGGCCAACATTGCCAAGATTTTAGTGTTGACTTCCCTTCCGCTGGCATTTTACTTTTGTATACTTTCAGTCTTCGTTATTATGCTATTTCCCTTTACGTTAAAGCCAAAAACTTGTAGAGAGGGGGATTTCTGTGACATTTAAAAGCGAAAATCAACATATTAACAGTTCCGGGTTTCTATTTCCATATATCATGGCATACTTATGTTTGAGTTCACTTTTACAAATACCGATAACGTGAGTGATGGGACAAGATTGATCTAGTTAATATTTATTCTTATATTATCAACAGCAGACATAAATTATATGCTTAGGTGTGAAAATGTTCAATTTGATGAGCTACAATATTATTTTATCAGTCATTGACATTAGGGACTAACTTTCAGATATGCTGTACTCTTGGGTACTGTAGAACTTGTAGTTTCTTGAACTGCATCAATACAAAAGCAATGAGTATAATTTTATGTTCCGTATACGAAAAACTGCACTCAAAGTTTTGTAATAAATTACCGTATTCATAACTTACCGAATTAGAAAATGATTGAAACTTGGAATTCGTTATTTCGTTTATAAATGTGATAATGAAATGGGCGATGCAAATGCTACCGAGTAGGCTACTTGAAAAATAAATGTTCTAAAAAAATAAGTATTTCTATAAGAAATGCAGGTAATTAAAAAATAAAAAAAATCAATATTTCCATATTGCAAAGTAGAAAGTAGACTTCAATAAAAGATGAACTTCTATATTGGAAGAAAAACGTGCAGCTAAATCTAACGATAAGAACTCTTATTGTGAGATTTTACTTCATTTTTATTGAAATTCAAAATCATTTCTGGCTGTGGTCTCACACAAAGTGTCGGAAATAATCTTAATAAAAAATATGATATTAAACTTTTTTTTATGTAATTGCTATAAAATTGGACGTGTAGCCATATATTAACGTATACAATCTTGAAAGTTTATTTATTGATCACAACATCAAGATTGCGAACATTATAGGTACTTGACATTGTATCTTGCGAACTGCTTATCACAAAAACTTCTTTGTATAATGTAAAATAATGAATACATTATAATATTCCCTGTGGCAACCTCGCACTTTGGGCTGACCGAGAGCCACCTCTCATCCCCCCTACATAACCCAAAGCATCCCCCTTCCTCCTATATACTCCCCCTTACTTTTCTCACGGAGAGTTCTCAAGGAAGGAGGGGGGGGGGGGCAAATCTTGAAGGCATTTAGTCTTGAATGTTATTACGTTCGTATATACAGCATGGACGGTACTGTGCTATAGTGGTGCTTTCTGTAGTGGAGTCACGTGTGCTATCAGGTGTTTTTTTGTGAAGTTTATTTATTTGCTTATTTTTTGTGTATGTGGTGGTTTTTAAGGATATTTAAATTTGTTCATCAGGTATTTAAATTTGTTCATCAGGTATGGTGATTTAATTTTTGGTTAATTTTTATGAAGAAATGTGTGCTCGGTTTTATGTAATATGGTTATCATCTCCTTTATTGACATGACAGCATCATTTGACAACAATATTCTCATTTTAAATATATCTTCAATTTTAATTCCTTCTTATTAAACAGCTGATTGTACATAATAGTGTAGGTTACATCCAGTGATTTTAGTTTTTATATATATAAAAAAACAGTTTTTTATTGGTTTATGACTTTAAGCTTCATCAGATTATTGCAATTTATACCCAGCCTTAAATAATACATTCTCTCCCTGCAGTCATGGAAAACAATTGAAACTATGCACTGAATAAATCATCAATATTTAAATATAAATCTAATTATGTAACAGGTCTAATGAATTCTCTGGGTGTTAATTAGTTGTGATAGCATACAGCTTCCAATTTTAATAATGAATGGCAATAATAACTATTTGCAATTATTATAAATTAGTTCATAGTTTGCATATTTAACAGTGTAACTAATAGTTTGAAAATTATGCAATTTTAATGTAGTATAATGTCAGGTCAGGTGTAACCGGGGTCATAATAATAAATTTTACTGACAGCATGTTTGGTTAACAATATAAGCTACATTCTTCAGTTTCCATAATCATTAAAAAAACTACAAATAATTGAAAGAATAATTACGTACTTCCTTTTAAAATCATTTCGGATAATAGTTTATATCTTCCTATATAAGAGATTATGGAATAAGACGTAATCATTATTGTACGTTCCACCCAATATTCATGTAATATCTGTAACTTTTGAAATAGAGTAGGTTTATGTTTACAACGTAGTAATATCTATTACGTGAACAAGCAAGTGTAACTCATACAGCATACAATCGCAGATTAGCTGATAAAAGAAATTGTTTTTCCACTGCATTTAAATTTCGTCATTGTCACATTACAAAATTATAAGGAGAAAATTATAAGAGGCGTAGTCATACGATCAAAAAGTATAGTAGGGGTGCACTAAATGTTTCAAGATAGGCACAATGGGGACGATACTTTTAGATCGAATCATTTCTTTTGACAATATTATGTCTGGACTACATTAATCTAGCCTACTACAGTAACAACTAACTCAAAATTTAATGACGAAGCAAGCATACAAGTCAGAATGAAATTTCCTGTTCAATTAAAATTTGAATACGTGAAATAAAAAAGATGTACTTATGATGGGGTCTGGGGTGATATATAATGAAATTTAACAAAAAGCTATGTGATGAGATACACTTCAATGGCTTTTATATTTCAAAAGTATTGTGTAGCACAGGGATGGCTTTGTATTGTCAAACAGATAATAATCAATTCTTTAGTATTTAATTTCCATTTAGTATGAACTGTAGTCTTCATTGATGATAGAGCAGCTCTGTTAAAAACTGAATCGGAGTGAAGTTTTATAATGTACAAGGTGTCAACCAAATACCATTTTATCTGTACAATTACACAGCCAGTTGCGAGGCCAGTCGTTATTTCTTGCATAACCAAATTTAAATTTAACAATTAACAAAGTCCTCTTATCGGTCCTGGGGAATCGAGGATAAAAAATTTCGTATACTATCATCAAGTCCGAAATACAGTATTATTATTAGTCTTTTAATAGTGAGATACCGTAATATAATATTTATAATTTTTAATGAAAATCCAAGTTCTACGACCCCCTAGACAACAATATCTGCGTCCCCCACTGTTCCACGATTCCTTTATATTACACAGCAGCAGCCGTGCTGATTCTAAAGATTTTCACACCGTTTCTTGAAGTGAGGAAGTGTTGTAAAAATGTTATTTATATCTTTAAAAGATATACACTCCCCTTACCTATGGTGTGTGTTGAAACATAAAGCAATATTTTATGTTTTATATTCACAATGAAAGGGAAATTTGTTCAGCGATGGCAGCAGTAACGATCGTTAATGAGATCGTTTCATGAAGTGCTTCGATGTTATACTGGAGGGTATTAAAGTGCTGAATGATTTTTATTATCATAGGGTTCTATAATGTATGAGATTGAGGTATAGGCAGTTTACACGGAATGGCTTTTTGAAACGGGTCACTGGTGTCGTTCGTTGTGGCTAGAAATGGAGATTATCGGGTGAAATGCGGTAAATGACGAGGAGAAAAAATTTTTGGTTATAAAAACACTTCTATGAGAATATCGATTTATTGCTTTTAACCTACGGTGAAATAATTTTATTACACTGTATCAGCATTTTTCTGTTGAAAACGATAGGCTATGTATAGGCATTAAGATAAATTTTAGAACAATTATAATTATATAGGCACGCCAATATAAATATTGGTTACAAATTTGGAAACTTTATTTTATTGTCAGATTATCAAATAATGTTATTGTTATATAAAATTACCTATAAAAGAGAAAACTATATGGGGTTGACTGAGATTGAACTATCTATCCTATTCACAAATTTTTCATCGTTTTCATTCACATTCCAAAATAATTGAAGACTGATATTCATATTATGTGCCCTTTAAAATAATTTATAAATTTCTCTAACGCCCATTGACATTTCTCAAATAACAAGCATAACACAATCTATATAACAATTTCCTATATTGTTCGTTTGTGAGATTTGTGAAGGTGTGAATTCGTAACTACATAAGAAAGTGGGTTGTTATTCAAGGTTGGTTATTTTTAGTGTGTTAGCAGACAAATACTAAGAATATGCAAAATTTACTTCCCAGAAATTAGGTGAATAATTTGTGGAACAATTTTTTTCTTTTTAGTTTTTATCTGATTTGCTTTTGAATATTCCATAGTAACTGACTTTATAATCGTTGTTCAATGTTCATTCCAGCATGCTTATCGATCTTGAGTGGATAAAAATTCGTATAAGATGTGGGTTCTGGGTAACCTGTTTTTACGTCATTTACATTTTTCTAAGATTTCTTGATCCTGTATATTAGAATTAATTTGAAATTTAAACTATTGAATATGGCGTTTGACGATGTAACCATAACAATAATTATGCACACATACAGAGACATTAAAAAGCTTTTGAGCTAAAGTTTCAAGCCATTTGTAATATTTCATCATATAATTTAGCTAATAAATGTAACCTTTAGCACTTAACTGAATGAAAAATATCAAATCTAACTGATCGAATCTCGTCGAATTAGCTGAAACTTCGTTGAACGATAGATTGTGAATTTCAAGTGGCTGTGCGCAATAAATTTATGTTGTCAACAATCATTAACTAATATTCGACCAATAACAGCAACTGGTAAGAGTTTTGAGCCTCCAGTTCCATTATTCAAATTTCAGTTATGTGGCAAAACATGAATGAAATTGTCATTTCCTGTATTTTAAATAACAATCGTGTTAGAAATTATCCATACTTATAATCCCCTGTCTAATTACTCTTTCCTTTCCAATGAGACCACACGCCCATTATAATCAATACTGATGATTTGATAACGTTTGACAACATCATATATATTCCCCCCCCTTGTGGTTAATGAAGTAAATATTCAAGGTGACATACCTCAACATTCCATGCTAATATGCAACTGTGCGAATTTTATATGTGAATGTAACCTTGCGAAGTATGTGAAGAGTAATGAAATAGCCGCAGTCCACTATTCATTAAATGTTTTTTTTTAATTTCATGATGGTTAAAAATAGTTTGTTTTTGATGAAGATTAACCACCTGCAGGTGTGTATAAAAGTTCGTCATGTTGTTAAGTATTATCTTTGCGTCAGTTACTCAAGCGGTAAGCTGCTTTTTATGCTCAATATCGATATTTAAAAGTTGCTTTTAAAACGCTACTAAGCCCTAATAAAAACTAAAAAACTACTGTAATAATTTTTATAACAAGGTTTTCGCGGTAGGCCTAGTAGGTAATTTGTTTAGAAATAAATTGTATATCAATAATAAGGTTAATAACATGACTGTACGAAATTACGATTCATCGAAAAAAAAATTAACATCTTTGTTACCATCATGGGGCATAAGTTAATTTATCAAACCGTTTACTCAGGGAAATGTAAATTAAATATATTTTAGGCTGTAGTTACAGTTAAAATTGTAGCAGTGTGACGGCATCAGGAAACTGTTCAGTAATATCAATTATGATTGTCGTTATAATAACGTAACACAAATGTAATTTTACTGCATGGCGAGGAAATTATTTTATATATCTGGTTTGCTACAGTCGTCTGATATTATTTTAATATTATCCTAACCCACAATGAATACAGTTCGCCCTAGTAGTATAATCCCATTACGAAAACACGGTTGAAGCATCTATTTTTAGAATAATCCTGCACACAATTAAACTGATAGATTTTCCAATTCCGATACTGCAGCAAGCTGAACCCACAGTCGACTGATGTAATCAAGGACGAATTATTGTTTTCTCGCTCAATAATAATTATACAGGGTTATTCAAAATAATTCAACTGATCACAGAAGATTACATATTATCAGTCATAAATAATCGATTAAAAATAACAATCGTATTAAATTATTTGACATACAAGATACATAAAAATGAACGAGAATCTCTCAAAGTTTTAGATCTCACGATTGATTGCCAACAATTCACGGAATGCTTCAAAAACCTCATTTTGTACTTTTTGAAGATGTGATAATTATGTCTATTCCTTTTTTTTTATGAGTTTTGGGAAGATAAACTTAATTATTTTGCTAAACTTTATGATATTTATCAAATTTACCAAAATAATTCTGATGTTCAAAGTGAGTTGTGATGATGATCTGCCCAGAAATTGAAAAATAGGAGGAGTAAATCTCAATCTCATCTCTACTCAATATTTAGAAGAAGGACTAAAAATTGGAGACATTTAAAATAAACTCTCCATTAGTTATATTAAAATACCATAGTTTGAAGTTGCTAAGTTTCTGGCTGCCCTTCCACAAGTGGGGAATGGTCCAGAGTAGACAAAGTTTAAATGTACTGAATTCAAACCGATGAAGTATTTTGACTAACCCTGTAAAATATATATTCCCACCATCATGAGATTATGTATAGAGCAGACAGGTTTTCATCTCATCATCATAATATGAAGTTGTAATATGTGACATTACGTGGTGTTAGGTTACGTAATTGAATGTTTACTTTAAAACGAGATACTTTTTAAAAGTTATTTTTAAATGTAGAGCGTAGGTATCATAGGAAGGGCGGAGATTACTTTGTAGTTTTAAGAGCAGGTATTGCAAATAATATGTTGTGAAATGGAGATCTTCTTAACGAAATGGAGCTATATTCTGACTTTTGAGAATGTAGTTGTTGAATTAGGTCTCGTTTTAAAATCGATTGTATCATTGGTGTATGACATCTCATAAGTCATATAATCATTGTAAACACTGAGTAGAGGATCTAAATAATTGTACGTAACTTTTAATTTTGAAGTAAAATTAGGATATAATTGATATTTACTTTACTTCATCTTCAGTGAATAGTAATTATTGAATTGTTTAATCGCTAACATTGTTCTTATTACTGTATGGGGTGGTGCATTGTAATGTAGAAGTATGTATTTAGACAAAATAATGTCAAAGTAGGCGATCTCTGAAATCATTTTCTTATCCAGTCTCTGGATTCCGTTTTTGGTATTAGATAATTTAGCTTATATGGGATACTGACATTTTAAATGAATATACTGAAAAACAGTCTACCTTCTTACAGTTATATATCGGTAATATAATTATCATTATAATTATTATGAATGGACGTTTTTCTTTTTTAAATTCGCTTGCTCCTGCAAATCTTCCAAGACCTTACGTGAACCCGACACTTGATCATTTTATAAAAAGGTGCAAAAATCGATACGTCAATCTGATAACACTATTATTGATGACTTGTAAGCGAACCCCCGCCTCTTATAGTTGATAATGATCTGACATCAACCACCTTCATACTTCAATCTTCATCAAACATCCCGTTCTCAACAAAATATAGAGAGAGGGTTGAATTTAAAGCAAGCAGCAGCTATTACTATATGGTCCGATACTTCACATAGGCCTATATAATTATATACATATATTTTTTTTGCTACAATAATTTGCTTTAGAGGATGTATTGCAAAAGGTATAGAACCACAGGAAATGAAGCAAATAGATTTTTTCGAGAAATTCGTTATTCAGTATGTCAAAATAGCTATAAAATTTAAATTGTTCTGGGCTCATATTTCTCTGTTTTATTATTTTTTTTTTTCCGGAAATTTTTAACTTTTTAATTGAGGAACAGTAAGATAGGAAATTAATAACGTTTTTTAAATTGTCATTTCTGAATCGTTTAAACGGTCAGAACATTTTCCAATATTGCTCCGTCCATAAGATTTGGCTTCACAGATTTATTACACCTTGATACATCAATCTTAATCAGACATCTCCCGTTCCTTCTAATACTAGCGTGCAGAAATTGCATTGATTCGATCGTGAATCCCGTACAATTCTTAGACAGAGTTGCTCTCTCCATATAGGTGAATAACTAGTGTCCAGTTTGCAAAACTTGATTTGCTCCGGAGGCACTGGAACACTATGTGAAAACATTTTTTTTACTTCTACCGTTAGTTAGTATGGTGTGGGTTTTTATTTGGAATTTCTTGTTTGGTCTGCTTGCTGAGATAATATGTGTGTGGTAGCGAAGATAGGATTTTTTTGTCCAGTCTCTCTGGGTCATGAATGAATGGAGTTATTTTGTTCGTTCGTGTATGGGATGGGATATTTGAGGAATATATTTACATGCAATAGAAAAGAAAAGGAACTATGGAAGAAGCTGTGTGAGTCTCTGAGATATATTTAAATTGTGAAGAAATTCTTAAACTGAAATATAATCTAACTTTATTTGTCTAAAAAAAAAAAAAAAAAAACAGTTTTTTTTAAAAGATCAAATTTCTTTTCTTAAATAGGAGTTTTTCGTATACTTGCTTCTTGTAATGTAGTATCAATATTCTCATATGTAGTTTCATGAGCACTATAGCAATCAGAGCAGTGTTGAACTTGTCTCAAAATGCAAATAATTTCTCCAGAGGAAACTGCAAATGTATCATTTCGTTCCATAAAACTGAGAAGACATCACTTTCCTTATCTCGCTTCTATCAATCTTTTTCCTCTGACACATCCCCCCCTTCTTCTAAATCCACGTAATATAACCTGCCCATATGCAAAAACCAGCTCATAACGGGAGAAGTATTTCCTTCTCTTATGCGTGTGTGATAACATATCATGATGAAGAAAACTCGCTTTATTATTATTGTAGGCGGCATTAGGCAGGAGCTATGTACTAACGGGTCACATGTTTCCTGAAATTTTACTTTTTCTCGTCGTGACCATAAACAGAAATAGGATGTTGTATGGAACATTGGTAATATCTCATTCATCATTTATCTGTCATACTGTAATTATGATGTTATAATAATGTTTATAGGGGTATTTTCTAACGTTGACACCAAGCAGTGACTGTAAATATTGGATAAAACTGTTGTATTATTATTCGATATTATTGTTTAGGTTATATATATTTCTGAAAGCTTTTTAGAAAATATTACACTGAACAGGCTAATTATACAAAGTGTGCATGATGTAAGTGTTAACGCTGCTGCAATATTTTGAACTGATCACTAGGATCTGATTGCTATCTCTGTGAAGGGGTTTAGGTTTTGCGAGTTTAGTGGGTACATTTGGGTGAATGTGTTATTGGCAGCACCCTACTAAAACGCAGGGTGACTGTCAAGGGACTGCTGCGCTCCCTGAAAAAGAAAAAAAAAGAAAAAAAAAACTATAGAAAATTAAAAATTCATTGGTTAATTCATCAGTGTACTACATAACACAAAAACCGAATAACGTGTTAGAAAATGTAAAGCTACGAGCTATCTACGTGAATATTTGAATAAGCCTCTGAAAATCTGGATGCTTCAGATTTACCGAAAAACTAAAAATATTTTATCATTTTTGCGTGTGCTGTAATGCTTTCTTATTGAATGTTATACATATGGATGAAGAAATAAATATTCGAAGACAGGTTAAAAATGGAAATTTTGGGACAGTTATGGAGCAATAAATTCAGGACTATACCATTTCTTTAGAACAGGGTGCGGAAATAATATCTTCCTAGATGATGGTGTTTTGAAAATTCAACATTATAAATAATTCACAATTTTAAAGAACGATGTACGGCTAGGAAAACGAGAGATCATGTTGTAATCACATCTTTATAATTTATCAAAAGCGGAAACTGTAATAAAAGTGCAGCTTTTCGATTACAGTATTCCGGAATAAAAAATTACCTTTGCCATTTCCGATTAGCAGAGATGAAATTCACTATAGGCCTTAGTCATTAGGCATATATATACTGTATATTTTTTTGTCTCGGGAAGTCAAAGCTATATCTAAGTCTCGTTGGCTTTGTCTCGGAAGAAAAGACAGAAATGATTAATTTCTGAAGACTGTTCGAGTCTCGTCTCAGTTACAAATGATCGTTCTACAGGCGAGACATGAACATCAATAATCTATTCATATCGTATCGACAATAATATGGTCATATCTCGTTTATCTTGCCCAAAAATGTTTTTTTAATGGAAAGAATTCAGTTAATCATTTCATTTCAATCATAAATTATATTATTTTGCAACTTCTTAATAGCCTAATATTGATATTAAAAAAAAATACACAGTAGGACACAATAGTTTAGAAACCAATTGAATATATTATACACTTATGACTTCCTTATTATAATTATCTTATAATCCAGCTCCAAAATATCTTCTAGCACTTCGCTCCATCTCCGTGATATTTTCTCACAGATCTCCTAAACTCTTCAAAATTGAACTTTGTACTTTCCAGCACTGCCAATCAATATTCATCATCGAGAATAAATGTATTAAATGCAATTTCCATGAGATATTACAGACAATGCATTAGGGTAATAACGTTACTTCTATTCGTGTTCGAACATTGTAAAATGAGAGATCATGTCATTGCAACCTAATTATAGAGAACGAGATATTCCTGTAGCGCCAATTCGTCTGCGTCTCTGATGCTAACTTTTATCTTATCATCAAGAGGAATTATAGACTGTTATTTTAGTAGTAACTTTATTACAATTGGTGAAAATTATACTAAATTATGTGTTAGATCTTCGATGGTCGAGTAATGAAAGGAAATAATGTGCCGTGTTAATAAGTAATTTGGGACGTGAAAATTACAAATTATATAAACGTAATTATATGTCACCCGTGTGTACATGAATATATAGCTACAATGAGCTTTTGTATCATTCATGGTTGCAAATTTGCATTCAATGCGTAAGAGTGTTTAACTAGCCTATACGTACTACAGTACTTCTTTGTTAAAATTAAAAATAACTTTGAGCTGTAGTGCTTCCCCGAGTTCTGTCTCTTCAGAGCATCCAAAGGTCCTGACTGGTGCTTCAGTATGGCAAGCAATAACACATTATTAATTGAATTCCAAAAAACAATCAAACTTCGCAAAGGATTCAGTTTGGTGAACATTCAAAATTAAATTTGGGCAACATTTGATCATTTTATTGAACAGTATTTCTCCTATTAAATCAAAGTTTCTCCTAATACCGTATTCGACATTCTGCATTTGTACTTATTGTCAATAATAGAGTTATCAATACTTTATGCGACATTGTAATATACCGCATTATATTGTGATGTGACTTGTTATGTTTATTCTTACCGGAAGAAATAAAAGGGCTTAACCCTAAAATACTTCCCTTCTGGCACCAAATGACCGTACACCAATATTTGTTCCTAATCTATAAATCAATGAATAATATTCGAGTGGTGCAACACTTGTATCGACTTAGATGTTAGAGATATCGAAGTGAGTGGGCGTAGAATTGTTGTATATTTCATTTCAAACGATAATTAATCTCGAAAGCCTGTGGGTTGTGATTCATATTTTATTACTATACTTTCTGTGTGATTTTGTCTTCTATGAACTTACATACGGATGTACTTTTTATAGTGGGGGAGAGAATAGTTGCTCGTTTTGTTGATTATTATAGCCCAACTTTTTTACTTTTTTGTCATATCTAATCACAATTTGGACCGTTTGAGTAATAGACCATTGACGAATTTTAACCAAATTTTCCTGATAGTATCTTATTTATAGCCATATATACAAAAAGTTCCGTAGTCAAAACTGATCTTGGTTTCTTTTGCTCCCATTTTCAAGTTAGAACTTTAACTCTAATCTCATCAAAAACAGACATTACTGTTTTTTATTGTTGTCCTTTTTATCCAACAATGAAAACTGGCCAGCGCCTTGACATCTGGCGGTCAGTTGGAAAAACTCACTCGTAAGTTTGGAATCAGAAATAGGCACGAGTTATTAAATGTACTATGTATGATATACAGTCATGCTTCATGCCTAAATTGATAAAAAAAAATACTACTTATAAATACAGTTGTGCAGAAAAGGATTAATATGTATAAAAAAAGTCTAAAGTATCATTATTTTGAGGAAGCCTGTAGTTCTTGTATATTAAAAAAGTGCGAAAAATAATTTTAGTGTAACGCATTGAAAACGAGTGGAGAGCGACCGCATAAAATACAGCGAGTAAAACAACCTAGAAGAATTTTTACGACAGGTATTACTTCTGAAACAAACATCCTGAGCAATTTTCCCATCCTTGTCGTAAATTGTGAGTGTGTAAACAATGTTTCACATTCCCTTTTGGTTGTCAGCGTCTTCTCGGGCAGATAAAATGTTTCCATTTATCTTCATCTTCCTTAATAGAGTCGAAGAGGAAGTGCGAAGATTTCTGACAGTCCACCCCCGCCAGTACCGTACGGTTCGTTCGTTTTTCGGACATTTGTGGGATTAGAAGATTCGCGAAAGTGAATGACTGTTTGACAACTCTTGTAGAAAGACTAGAAATGGGAGGGATTCGAAAGAATCAAAATATCAGAATTCAGAGGATTCTGCGCATGTACCATTGGTCATATACGTGAGTTTTCTGTGTTTCCTTGAAATTTTCCAATTCGATTTTAAGAGAAGGTTAATGGCCGCTCGTGACAGAGTAAATTATAATGTGACATACGAAGTAAATGGCCATTTGATTTGAAGAGACGGTTTTAACAGTAATTTAAAAATCGAATTAAATCATATTCTATAACGAAATGAAGCTGATTGATTGGATTAAATTGCAGTCGGAGGAAATGCTGATATAATTCTTTTTTTAAATATCAAAGTATTTTCTTTTGTCGAATTGGACAATATATTTGAGGTGTTCAACTCTCCCCTCGCTTCTTACGATTCATTATTGTCTGCAACTCAGTTGGGAGGACAGCTGTGATAATAACATTGTAAGAACGAGAGAGTGAGTCCTTTGGTATTTTCAGCGATCATTCTTCACAGAGGCGACACGGCAAAAAGCCGGAAGTAACTTTATGGGATTTCACTGAAATAAATGAAATGAAGCGAACACGAGTCACGTGATTTGACGTGGACACGACATCAGACCTTTGGGGGAAACTTCGAAAGGTGACGGAGGTAATTATAGGCATTAATTGTAGTAAAACAAACACTAAAGTTTGCTGTGTTCGTGACGATTTAAGAGGGAAAGTCAATGACTCCTTTGAAATTAATATTTAAAAATCTTCAAATAGCACTTTTAACACGTATAATTTCCAAGTTTATTGATTTTAGTGCGAGTTGTTCTTTCTTAGCTTCAACTCATTTATAGGCTACAGTAACGTGCATTTTGATAAACTCGTCTAGGCAGTGAAAATATTTATTAACATATAAATGACATTCCAATATTATAAGAAAATAATGAACAAGAAATAGGGAAAAGAAACTGTGAAAAGCAATAGTTACAGAATTGTATTGTAATTTTCCTGTTTAATTACTTACAAGGTTCCGTTCTAGATTACTAGATATAACCGAACCCAGTAATTTAAAATGTGCTTGAGTATCGTGTTAAATAGCAATGACCCCTGTCCTCTTAGCGTGTTGATACAATTCAGAAAAAATATAAATATTTAACTTTTTTTTTAAATTGCTATCAGTCTATTCTGATCTGATTTCTTCGTATATGCTAACTTTTTGCGAAAGTTCTCATTGAATTTCTGCAAATGTAATCGTTAAATAAAAAATGGCATTTTATGGGTTATGCTAAAAGCTAAATAACCGTATTCCTTTTCCCTGCTTTTGTAAAAATATTACAAATAAATTGTAAAACATAAAAAAATATTTTGTCAGGCAGCAAACATTGAATTCGTTACGAATCACGACAGAGTGAAAGGATCCTTATCTTATTCATTTGGAGTTTTCACCAAATTCGAAAGTATATAAGTTACCGAATAAGGAAGAACTTGTATAACAATATTAAAGTGCTGCTTTTGAATATTTAAGTAATGTAAAACGTGATATAATTAATATTGGTATTATGATTGAGTTATACAACGTTTTCAACCCGTTTGGTTTGGAAAGTAATACTGCTGCACCCCCTAATGATAAGATGGAATAATGTGCATTTGGGTGAATTAGAAATCTCATTAGGGATAACAAAGTAATAATTGTACATGCACAATTTTTTCTCGAACATTTTTACTGAGCCTTATAGCATTTAATCTAAATTTCTGCTTTCGGGGAGAAGATATTTAAATACGACGATATAAAAACGAATTAAGAACAATATTAGAGTAACCGTTTAATATTTTTTACAAAATTAATTCGATATTTCTTTTTTGTCTTACGAACGTTTGAATTTTTGGAAAAGCGTCAATCAATCTATAATAAGGTGGACATATTAAAATAATTGTAGCAGATTTATACTCTTTTATAGATTGATAACTGTCGTTACGAAATTATTCGAAAAGGTAGGATTTTTCTTGAACTCGGAGCATATAAGAATAAAGCGAAATTATTGAATATAGAAAATACCATGCGTATCTCACATCAGTATAATCATGAAGGAAATTATATAATACTTGTCGTGGGCGTAAGAAGCTGTGTGATTACCAATAAGGAAGAAAGTATAATGTAATGCCAAATTAATCTGGTCACTTTCACTCTCTGCGGAACCGGACGTGCCTCTGAATCCTGTAGAACAAATAAATAATGCGTGTATTTTGTGACATTTATGTATACAAGTTTTGAATTAAAAAGTATGTCGCGACCTTTTCACTAAAGAGTGTACGGTATTTTGTGTATACTTAACCTTTAAGGAAAAGCTCTCCAATAATGCAGTATACCGGCTTTTGGAAGAGGAAAGACAGCGTTGCCAGGTTTGGAGGCTGAATAAATTTTCAATAAGGAATAAGCCAATGTAGTATATATATAGGGATGCTGCAGTGTGATATTGCTAACACCTGCAAGCTTTGAATGTACCAAATGTTGATTTTCGATCAGGAAATTTGAGTTATACTCTTATACATCTGATCATAATGACAACTCTTAATATTATCAACTCAGAAAATCAGAAATAAAAATATAAATCGACTCAGAATCTTTACATATATATCGGAATATTCGGTAATGCAACATTGTCAAAATTTTGCAATATTTTTTTTGTATCTGAGATTATTTATTTGAGTTTGTCACTTCCAAGTCATTTTCATGTTTGGTCATTTCCATTATTGGTGCGTTTTCTTAAAACGCAAAACTAAAATGTCCAAATACGAATGAAAATGACTTCGAATTTGAGAATATTTCTATTATGTACATAAGTATCTACGTATAGCCCTGCATGAAATATGAAATCGTACTTTACGGTATTAGCTGTTTCGTAAATAAAGTGATTGATTCTAAGTAAATTATTATTCGTGTAAATGTTATTTGTTAAAATGTAGGTTATCTCCACTATAAGATTTTAACTGTGGTCCTTCGTCCTTGCAATGATGTTACAAGACTAACAACATTACAACTTTACAAGTACGGTAACTGTTAAAAAAAAGAAGATGAGAATCAGGTGTAATTTAAGCGGAATTTTCCATCACGGAAGATAAGAGAATATTTGGCTTTTGCACAACAATCTTCCTGGCGAAAACTTCTCTTGGTGACATCCCATTTAGCTCGTAATTCACATCTTTTACCCTCGAAAACATTTTCCAGCCCGGAAAAGGCAACATCATTATCCTTTTAAGCTATATTTTTCTTTCTGAAAATTCATTTTATCCATATAATATATGAGACCTTTTTGCAATAAAGTAAGTAGCACCATCTGAGTACCCCTTTGAGATGCGTCGAGTAAATCTCAAATTACTGTGAGGCACAGGACGTAATCTCTTAATAGCGTGTGTACAAAAACAAACTCATGTTCTCGTGTGTATAACCATCCGTCTTACAGCAACCACACCAATTTACATAAAAAAGTCTTGGAACAAGGTTAGGAAGTCGCCCGAGAGTGAAGGTGCCAGAGGATTGGGATTATTAGGATGAAATTTACTACTGAATAGTTGTTAATTTGGTAAAATATCGTTGTTATAATTTTCGGTTACTCTCGAGCGAGCTGAAGTGAACTTTGCATAGAGCTCGAGGCCTCTATAGCTCTTTAGTTTTAGTTGTAAAGGTCTCGTTTTGATGTTGTCATCATTATAATTATAAAAATAAAAAAATGAACTTAACAGCGTACTTTAATAATACATCTTTATTTAATTGAAAGAAAATTAAGTTTCACAGAATAAAGAGTAAAAAAAATTTGCCTGGAAAAGTAGTCTAGCCCGCTCGAGTTTCGTTTGCAAAAGTTTTATAAAAAATGAGAAATCGACCAATAGTCTCGTCATATATAATCTACATGCTACTACATGATACTGAATAAGACTCGACTCCATTGCAGCAGTGTTGAAGTAGTTATTATATTAAATGAGTGCTATTATAATAGTGTCGGAAGATCCAAGCTTCTAATGTGATTCTCATTGTGTTGCTTCGTCCATATATAAATTATATATAGTTCTTCAACGTGACTTTTAAATATTTTTCGAAGATTAATATCGTTCTACACATTAAGATAAACATTAAGAACGCACAATAGTGATCATATTGCCGTTCATTTATGCCGGGAATTAATGAGTGGAACGTGTTTCTGAATTAACATAGCAATACAAAGTATTACCCTGTGTAATGAAAGAAACCTTGTAAGTCTTATGTAGAAAATTGTAGTTCTGTATGCCATTTTACGTTATTTTATTTGTATAGTGATTGCATATAATAATAATCTGGTTTTTACTTTTTTGGAGCATGGAGCGTTTCAGTCATTTCCAAAATATGGTGTATTTGAAAAATAATCAAGGCAGTTATTAGGCCATCAGAGAATTAAGAATTATAGATTTTGGTTTTTAATTTCAAATAAGTGGATTAAAAAATGTAGGTTTGTAAAATACAACGAAATAGTTAAAAAAAAGTAATATACCCCTACTAGTTATTTTAACTTGACATGTAATAAATTTAATGTTATCATGATTAAAAGTTATTTTATAAATGGAGAAAGATGTTACAAAAGATGTTCTAACTTTGTGCAATGAAATATTAGTGAAAATTTATCTTCAGACACGTACTATCTTGTAAACGCTGCACTGTGGCCAATCTATCCTACTCAAACCCACAGTCGTCAGTTGGACTGTATCCTAGTGTTACAGTAGCAATCTGTACAGTTGTACAAGAAAAACCTCTCTGTAATCTTTGGAGTCCGTCCAAAAAAGAACAATCAGTTATGAAATCCTTGGAACTTTGTATAGTAGGAACTCGACCAAAAAACCACGCTGTAGCTCTTACGAGAATGCCCAATGCATTTCTTTGATCTTTTATGCTGTTTTTGGAATTGTTCATGCTAGAAAGGTTTGATCTGATAACCCTAGTAGAGTGTCGTTTAGTTTATACCGCCCTTTTGTTTACAAAACTTGGTCCAACATTGTGGAATGGAAGCCAAGACTTTGAAAACAAGGTCATTCTTTAGGAGAAGTTGAGATGCTTCTGTATGGATGGGGATAAGTTCGATTACGTGGTACTTGCATTGCAATGGGCTGGAGTGTCAATGACCTCAGCGGCGTCCGACGTCTTCGAGTTTTGCAGTTCCTCGAAAATGTCATCTCTGTTACCAATTTGCCATAGGAAATAAGTTCGAGACTAAACAAACCGATAGTTTAGGATAGATTTATAATTAACGGTAGTTGTTGACACTATTTTTGACTGAGGTAGTTCGATGAGGCTCCCACAGCAGGAAATTATCGTCAATTATTTTTAATTTTATTGACGGAAATTCCCAAGTTTTAGCTGTCTTGAATAATGTTAATCACTGGTAAAAGCCACATTGTATTATGGTAACAGATCTCATTCACTTTGTAATTACAGTTAATCTAATGAAGTGATAGAGAATACCATTGGTAAATTCTTCACTTCGAAGAAATAAGGCTCCCTTTGAACATGCATCATGAATGACCATAGGATGTAGAGGATGTCAGTTTCCAGTAAGTCTTACTGTGCTTTCTGTAGAATGGAGAATGAGACCAATAATTGGAAATTAAAATTCATAGTAAATGCTAGAAACTGAGGAGGCTATAACTCAGAAATATTTAAAATTATTATCTCAGAATTAAATCTATTTGCAAAGTTACAAATAGTATATGTAAACCTTTTCTCCAATGTAAATTCTAAGATTTGAAAATGGTATTAGCGCTATTATAACCACTACAGAAACAAAACTGAGATGCAAAGTTCGACAGTTTCCTTGAACATTTTGTTTCCTCTTATGTCAATGTTCCATTAGGACGTATCAATTTATTGTTTGGTTGCATAACCCCATGTAAGACTCCCTTTGCACTCTTCGTTGTCACTTATTGTATAGTGCCAAGAAATATCAGACCGGAAAGGCAGAGGTCGGTAGCCGTCTCTCTCGTGGAGTAATTGCCAACATCTTTTATTTACTTTTACTACTGTTTGAAGAATTGTTCCTGCCGTACAAGAATAAGGGGAGTGGATGACGAACGAGATATTGAAGCGTGAAGGAAATAGTTAAAAGGCGGAGAGTACCATTGCCACCGTGGTTTGCAGAACAAGGGAAGTAACGATTTTCGATCGAAGATGCTGAAAAGGGCATAGAGAGATGAATGGGTTACGATGTTATTTACTATGCAAACTTGCCTCAAAAAGTTTTTTTTTTATTGTAACTTAGTGTCAAATCCGAGGTCTATTTGTTCTGGAATAGCGATTATTCTCATTTTTCTGCATCTCTCATATTCATTTCAGCAATTCTATCTTTTACCTGTAATTAAAAGTTACACCGGAAAAATAACTATTTTCTATCGAAGATTTGGGACTGCTGCTATACGAACAGTTTCGTAATAAGTCGTAAGGTGATAACACCAAAGACGATTTGTTATACCAATGTAGCGATGTAACTTATGATAATTTATATCATAATGCGAAATATGTTTCTTTTTCTCAATACATTCGATTCAATAAATATTCTGGAAATTGTGATAAATAAGTGTGAATTTACCCCAATGCAAATTTCAACACTGCTGTTAATTGTTTTAGTGTCAATCAAAAGCAGCGTGTTTGTAGCACAGTATCATCAGCTTCTTCAACTCATCAGAATGTAATAAAAGTCAAGTTTCGACATTTATTATTTTCAAATAGTTTATTATTGAGATCGTGTTTGTACATAAATCAAATTTTCAACAATCTCTTCAGAATTTTTATTTGAAATACTTTTGAGAGGAAGCAAAAAAAAAAGAGTTTGGGGAAATGTAGTAGTAAAAGGTAATTCAGCATCTCTTATAGACAAGAATTGATGTATAACTTGAAGGGAAAAAAGAAGAAAGAGAGAAAAAGTAAATAAATAGGAAAGAAAAACGAGAAATACTCTGAAGGTGTATTCTACTGTGTTGTGAGTTATCGATTTGTAAACTTTACTTTATCTCTATCAATAACAATGTCCCCTCTAGCATGGGTGAGGCGCTCTATTCTTCCTTAATACTATACAGCTCAGTCAATATATTGTTGAGAATTGACACTGTTTTCCGACAATAATTCTTCTCAAGGAAATAGTAGGAAAAAAAATCTCTTTGGAAGTTTGACTACCGTACCATGCTTCATGTATGTCTTTAACCATCGTTTTAAATTTATTTGATAAAGGTCAACATAGAATAAAATAGAATTTATTGACACGGACATAACCCCAGCAATACCAACAATATTATTCATAATATTATTAGACCTATAGTATGAAGTGACATTTACAACGTATGTTACGAAAAGATCAACTTTGAAAATTAGATATAATTCCGATATTGTTTCTAAAATTCCAATACGGGAAAGTGGTAAAAAATATAATTTTAAACTTCCATAATATTTATTGTGGAATATACGTTAACTATATACATATTACATATTGATCAAACAGTTTTTAAAGTTAACAATTCAGAATTACAAGAAACGTTTCGAAGTTTATGACCATATTTTTTTTTACAAAATACAAACTCGCCAGAACGGGATAATTATTCATAATTTATATTGTATTGAAACACTCTATAAAAACTATCCTCAGTAGCACAGGCTGGCTTCCTCGTATTAATATTTATTTTACTAACACAACCATCAGAAAGTAAACATTTGGTATCGGTAGTTATACATTTCCATTCCAAATTCCCTTGACGATATTCTCCTCGCACCATGTATTCTTACGGCATAGAGTAGCATATCTCTTGATGGTCCTGGGAATATCTTAAATCCTTTTTATGGTGATGTTATGTCTTGTTCCAGTCAGTTTTATCGTAAATAATTCTTCCGATGTTTCCCCTCCGCCGACCTTAGCAGTGTTAGCAGAACCTTCCCTCAGTAAGGCTATTACTCACAAAACGACACCGACGATGTAATGGGCAGGAATAACGACGGTTAAGGAAGTAATAATCAGTTCCGTTAAATTCTGTTTCAAAGATATTTAAATCATTTCTGCTTTATGTCTTCCTGTTATGATCTTTAAAACATTTTCAGCACTTTGTTTCAATTTTTGCAAAAGTAAGGAATACCAATTATTTTGTGTTGATTTTGAGAATTACCAATGATGGCAATGAACGATGTTTATTAAAATTGATCCATCTCTTTTAAAGTTTGATTTGAAAAATTATAATTATTTTGTTTTGCAAAGCCTAGTGCTTCTGTGCTTGGATGTTTGCAATAAAGTTTGAACACATCATCAGGAACAAAACGAGTGTTTCATAGATTTTTTTTCCTCCAGTAACTTTAATAATATATTCGACTATATGAGATCATGACAATGGAGGCGTGCTGATTCGCTCATATATTGGACTCTGTCATTGTGAATTTATTAACCAATTTTTATATTTGAAAAGTAATATGATCAAAATAAAGTCATTGGCTAATCAAAATTTGTGAGGCATCATTATAATTTTAAAGCTGATTAACATATTTTAGTCATATAGACGAAAGAAAGAGACTCGTTTGGGGATGAATTATCTTACAAGCTTTAATTGATAGCTTTTAATTCTCTTGATATTTCAATTAGACATCAATCACATCATCGTTAAATCTTAGTGATCTCCCAAACCTAAATATAGGTCACTTCTAAAAGTTATTCCAACAATCAATGAGAACCATTCTTCTTTTAGAAACAAAACTTTCTTGAGGTGCTACAGTGTTAAAAGAAACTTTAAAAGGAATCCCATTCAAGTTCTAAGATCTATGATCTTCTTAAGCCACTCTTCTACTTGTCTTCAACTTCTTTAATTACGTCCTATGTTACCTTCCACAATCCTTTTCGTGTAGAAGAACTCTTGATTTTATCGCCTGCTCACCATAGTTCTCTCTCCAATAGCGAGGTGGAGTTGGCGTCGTGCCATATTGGATTGGTGGGAGCACGTGGCGCACTCGTGTCATTCGTCACTGTATTTAGAGGGGAAGCTTTATTACCAAGCTGCACAGATTGATGGGACAAATGGTCATCGTACTTTATTAGGATTGTGGGAAGGAGGGGATTTAATCTCATGATGACGTAGATATCGACAATTGTGTAGTGTATACTTAAATGATGAAAGTGATATATGATAGGAAATAAGTGGAAATGCACAATTGATAGACTTGATGATAAATAATGTTGTATGATTATTTATCAAAATAAAGACAGTTCTGGCTGGGTATCAATCATTTCTATAGTACGGCGGACGTCAATAATTTTTTGTTTGAATTGATTGTGGTCGTTTTTGTGCGAACTTCCAAAATAGTACAAGAATTTAACTATTGATGTTTCCAGTTAGCGTCAGCTGAAGATATGTAATACTGAATATGTACGTTGAATTCTCTATTATCTTGTTACCCTTTGCAGAATTACGAAATTTTTTTGGATTTATTTTTTTCTAATCCAGTGAGGTTCTCGACTTCAGAATCTACTGTAACTAAAAGGTCTATCAGAAAAAAAAAACTTGAATTCAAAATTTCAAATGGAAACATATTAGCTTATTGTTTAATTCAGTAGCCTACTCATTGTGATGCTGCATTAGGAGTCATTTTTGAAACTGTAGTACACTTACACAAGTAATAATATAACGTTGTTGTAGCAGCTCCTTTTGAAGATATATTTAAATATCTTATGTATAGCCATTTACAAGCCAGTCCACATGAAAATATATTGCACATTACAAACTATACAGTATACACCTGTTTATACCTCGTAAACTTCTAAGAAAGCGAATCGATGTCTTTTGAAACTTCTCTCCTATATAGCAGGCCACACGTGTGGTCATTCTATCTTATAAGAGTAAAACCTCATCGTTAATTACACTATGTATCTCACACAGTAGAAGTGAGATTGATCTTCATACTGATGGTGAGTCACACGGTACAACAGCTTATTGTAAGATGCTCACAGAAAGCTAATTAGATGGACATTGCGGGTATCCCAACATTAACTCATTTGTAACTTTGTAAGGTTTTGTACTCGGGTACGTAACCCCAAGTGCTTTGTGGTTACCGGACATTTGTAAGATTCTGGTAATGTATTGTTCTTTAACTGTCTAAGAGTTACAGGGAGGGGAGTTATTTCAGTGATATGATACCATCAGGTATTACCATAAATCAGTGAGAAATTGAGCAAGTAAATAGAAATAGAATGGAAAGTATTATTTTGCCAATGATTTTAATTTTTGATGCATTAGATCAAATTATTGAATAACTTATGGTTCATCATTTTTCTTTTTCTAAAACACTAACTAATTTCTTAAAATAAACAACGGAATATTGATAAATCGATTAACTTTAACGTAAAACTGTAGACTTTTAAGCGTCGCTTACAAGTCATATCATAGGCTTTGCGATATATCTGAGAACTTCGGATAGCAAAATAATGTAACATTCTCACAGAAAAAAAGCGAAAAGAAAGCATCTTCACGGATTTTTCATGGGTCTCTTATAATTTTTTTTATAGATTGCCTGAGTTATATTTCACTGTTTACGAAGTCATTCATGGACGAAATTGTCAGTGAACCTATTTCACATAAAATTCAATAACAATACTGTAAACTATAATAAAACGGGAATTTTATTTTTGCATTACTGCCATTACTTAATTCCCTACCCATCGCAGCCTTTTCATTTGTGAATTCACGTCTCTTTTCCGACCTTTGACTTTCACGTTCTTAATTACAGACCTATCCTAATCCCTTTTTTATTGCAAATAATAAGCGGACTCTCAGACATTGATGATTGTAAATAGTTTCCTCACTCCATTAAAAATAATAAAAGTGTACACCAAAGGTGTTTCCGTGAGAGGGAATATAATACGTTTTATATTGTTGTTCTGGCACGTACATATTAATATTGTTGACTTCGGTTACAGTTATTGCTTATTAAAAGTATTATTATTTTTTAAGTGAATGAACAGAAAATTGTTTTTCTTGGGCCACCCGGACGAGGAAAATTAAATTAGCAGTTTTTAATTGACGAAGTTTCAGGCCTTTATGAAATAAACTGTAAAATTCATTTTTCGTTTCCCGAAACATTTAAATTACTATCTGTAGTGCTGAAAGAAAGAACTCAATGGTAAAGTAGCGTTCTTGCTTTTATGGAAGCAATTTTTCAAAAAGCAAGAGGAACAAACGAAAATAATTAAATTATGTATATACTACCATATAAATATCGTAAACCATGAATTGAGACTACTTTTTTGTGAGGAAATGTGTATTACGAAATATGCTTCAAAATATCAGAACAAAATTGTAACAAGATTTTGACCAATTAAGGAAAATTAACTTCTTTACAATTATTTTTGTCAGCAGTCAGGTACATCTCACTTTATTATGACTATGACATTTTAATTACTATTTACATAGTTGTTTTGACAGTTGAAGCATCCTAATAAAGCCATCTCACAACTCCACTCAAAATTTGGGCACGCAAAAGTCGGTTTTTCTGCTCCGTTTCCTGTTTACACACACGAGTTCTACACTCTATACTATATGCATACTTCCGTAGCTTAAATCTGCATAGAAGAGGCTTAATGACTTTAGAGCCCTTTTCGAAATGATTATACTCCTGTAGCTTTGAGTGCAGCCATATAAAGTGGTTTGCTGCTTTTATTATTAACCCATAGTTAAACCATAGGTCGCTTATATAATGATTTTTTTTACCGGGATGTAGCTACGTGTTCTATGTAGAGAAAAGAGAGGGTTGAATTTTAATGCCTGTGTATTTAATAGAAAAGCGATTGTAATGAAAGGAGATCAAGACCTGAGATAATAGGTTTGTAAAAGATATCGATATATTTAGGATTTTAAGGATTTATTGCGCTCATAAGGGTTAAAGAACTGCTTGATGAAATACCGTATTGCTAAATTATAACTTTTAAATGATAACATAGATAAATAGAAATAATATTGAGAAAATATATGTTGAAGTCGCTCGCTTAAAATTGCACTCCTTTCTCCTTCTTCCCCTCTCAGCAATATGACCTGCAGATATGAAATATCACATGATGCACGTCAGTTATAGACTTGGATGAGCAGCAGAGTCTTATGTTTTTATCATGAAGTTCAAATTTCAGAAAAAAGGAGTATTTTAATGTGTTTCCAGTTTTATTTCCTTTGAAATTAACCAGCTGGCAATTATACAGTAATTCTGAAGCCACAATTTTGTTCCGGCCCTACAATAAGAAATATCGTTCAACGATATTTCGAACTTGTTCATAATATTACATTGTAATTTTATTAATACGTTCAGGCGATCCTATCAAGGTAAACCAATGTTTCTCTGAAATTGAAGTTCTCGCACATGTTTGGGGCTAGCAGGTCATCGAACTCTTATTATTTTCTGGTATATTTCCTAAAATAATTGCTTTGTACAATATTTTCGTGGTACATTCATAGCGGCCAGGCCGTAGAAATTGAAAGGGCGGATATATCAGAAACAGGACATTTCTGTCTTTGTAAAAGCATGGGCGAGTTCCTTTAAATTTCTTTAAAATCAAACCGGAAAGAGCGGAAATACGTCATTATTTGTGAATCCAGTCATCAGGAAAAGCAATTCCTGCAAGGTCACTGTACGAGGGGATTGACAATGTGAAATCAATTCTGAATGTTCATTTGCTAATCAATCAGCATAATATTTGTATTAAATTTTACCTCATAAATATGCTGCTAGTGATATTTTCAACCCATGGGGAAAATCCTCTTATTGTTATGTAGGCCTACTTGAACTTTACGTTTTACTTACTACATAATTATTTTCTACCACATATGCATTCATTTCGGTGGTCATTCATCGATGTAGGTACACGCAAACACACTATTCAGTTCCAGTTTTTAGAATTCTTACACTGTTTCTACACTATTGCCTGAAATTCTACATTTATTTGTTGATACAACGAAACGTATAACAGATGTTGGAATTGGTATATATGAACTCGATACGAGTACCTGAATTAGGGGTTTGTTCGACCGAGATAGGAACAACTGTCTCTTTCTTATCACATATTTGTCAAGTAGAGAACGAGATGAAAACCGTACTGTGCAATTGACGAATGAGGAATGACTGGTACAAGACTGATCATGAGTCCAACTCTATCGAAAATGAATAGGTTCACACTCAACTGCGAGTTCGAGATGAGTTCTCCTTTCGTCTTGAGCGCAAGAGAACAGTGAATTAGTAACACTAATCTCGCTCGAAACTCTCTAACATAAGTCACAGTATGTCAAAGTGTGAAAAAATGTTATTGATTCCCTTTTTAATTTCTATAGATTGTGGAAATATTATTATCGTTAAAGAATATTAACCTACCCCTCATTCTCCTAGCACCTCTTCCTCCCATTACGAATGTTATTTTGAATTGAATTGTTTTTACTCGAATGAAGAATCTTTCGTTGGGTGTGGGAGACATTCAGACGTATAATTTGTAGGAAATTGTTTTTATTATTGTAGTTTTAGTGCTGATAGGTGGGAGGGAATATTATTTGTGGGGATGTTATTATTGTAATTGCCGTTGGAGGTCACATCAGTCGTGTCGAGGGGTCGAGATGTGTATTGTTCTGTTGGACGTCATGGCTCAAGTGTAATATTATTGTTTTACATTCATTAATCTCTTTAAAGAACATGTGATGCTGTCATGGAATATTTATAGCTTTGACTTTACAAAGATAATAACTGCACACATTTCTTCATATTGTCATTGTTAAACATTGTGTTTCATAGTGAACTTCAGAATAAAAGTGAGTTAGTGTAGCAACAGTGATAATATTATAAATGCACTTATATATTTCAGTTCGTTATTGAAATCTTGGTATGTTTCTGCCACTTGCTCGGTCAGTTTACCACCAAACTGACCGAGCAAGTGGCAAAAATGTGCCAAATTGTAATCATTGGCTCGAACTCTAAGTTTCCAGTTTGATTTTCATTTTAGTGTTTGTCGAACAAAATGAAGAAAATAATGATTTTCGATGTAATTTCTTATGGTGATAATGTTGAAACTATTCTTTGTGCTATGTAAACATTCAATTAATAGGCCTGCTTACAACTCCTTGTTCAATACAGAATTTTAGAAAATTTAATCTTTTCATCGTATAAACAGTTCTAATATGAAGATGAGCAGTAATGTACACCCTCGCCGAGAATGAAAGGAACCAGGACTTTGTAAATTTCAATTTTACTGTTCAGTGAATATTAGGACACCTAGTTATCTTTAACGTCTCACTATGAAACATAATTATTGTTTTCTTACATACTGTTCGTAACATAAGGTTGTACAATTTTACCAATAGATAAATCATGAAACTAGCTACACCATAGAACTGCACATTATAAAATGAAGGACGTTGTCCCGAGCGATCACCATGACCAGAACTATTACATCAACAACGTTCTTCGAGTTCTTAGTGCTTCGAACTCAGACTCTGATGAAGTCCTTACCGCTACAGATAGCAATAAAACCCGGGTGGTACCCGTCATGTTCCCCAGCAGTAACCGTTTGGATGTGAAACGTACCAAAGTGTACCGGGCACTGTCTGGTGTCAATTACCAGCAACTGGAGAAGTGGCATCACAACAAGCGAGCTGTGTCCGATGTTGGTAATCGGAGGCCCAGGCAGCGAAAGGCGCCTTTGGATATCGATGCTGAAATTGATGTTATGGATTCAGAGGTGAGAGTTACAAATGATCTGATTTATTTTTAAAGTTGTTCAGAAAAATGTATATATAACGTTAATTGATGTTTAAAGTTTACTTTTTTTTAATGTTCTTGTTTCTTTGTTTCAATAGTCTACAGATTTAGTTTACAAATAACAACCCAAGCGTGTTCATTTCTCATGGCAAAATATTTCAGTTTTGTTAAACAATTATTCATCCTTCCACTGTAGCTTTTAAATAATTCAAACTATGTGATCATATATAGCATTCAGTCATCTAATATTTTGAAAACGATAAACATCATTTCATTGATCGATATCAATATTGGAACTTCAATGTGACTATGCTGCAATTCTAGGTCTGCAGTGTACCTTTTTTCACTCTTTTTTTTTGCTTATACTTTTACTTTTTCATGTAAAGAACTTATGATGTGGGAGGCAAACTTTAATTTTTCAAAATTTCCATGTACCGGTAGTTCAGTGCACTTGTAATAAGTGAGTTTACATCCATTCAAAATATAGCTCCCGTGCGATTTTTAGTAGACTGTTGCATGTCTTGTAGACCAACTGTGGGAACTTTTACCCGCGTGCTCAAGTGAACGTTTTAAAGCACAGTTGTAAAAAATGATTGTAATTGTCCACTTAAGAGTTCAAGAGCAACGAAACATTTAATTGGCTTGTAGAAAAATGACTTCTCCTGTTACAATTATTGCGAATTTTAAAATATTATTCTTGCGATTTTGACAGATTTTCAGTTGGAAATTCATTGTACAACTTTCTGCTTGAAGAATTAGCCACTTGTAATTGTTAACTTCTTTTCATATTTGATCGTACAGGAAAAAACACTTTTGTGTGATATTTGAAGTATCTGTAAAATATTTTTTTATGTTTTATGCTGGGACTGTTTCCTGGTCAGTGTTCCCATGAATAATGTTTGATCGAACAAAAAGATATCAAGGCAACCTATGGTTCACGTAAGAATTAATGAAAATTTCGCACAAAGATACAATAGCCTACCTCAAGGCAAGGTCTATGCGTGATATTGAAATGTTTCAAGAAATAGAATGAAAATTGAAAAATATTTGTTTAATTTTACCTATGCAAACTTCAGTTTATAAAATTTATATTAGTAACTGTCGTTTATGACATTGAGAAAATGTCAAGAATATTAATTGATTTTTAAAGATGACTTTGTTTGAAACCACCGTATTGCATCAGACTTATTTTGTAATTAATTGTTAGGCAATTCTATTAGAATGGAAATTTTATTTGACACCTTTAAACCACAACAGTTTGATATTTCTTTGTGTTGTTAGAATTCGAATTTCACTATTTCAAATTACTTTATAACTTGTATTAATTTCACCTTTAAAAATATTTATGATATTATTTGTATTGGATCATTTTTTTTCTAAACGCCTTCTAAAACTATGATACAGTTTGTCAAGATCATCTTGACAAAGTTAAAAATCTTAGATTATTATCAGTTATTTGCACTGTTCTGTAGAAATGTTATACTCTAATGTAACAAATAGTTTCTTTATGTTCGTCTAATTGATTATAGGGTTGGCCAAAACTAATGGTTTTAACAGTACTCTAATATTAATAGCTTCCTTACCAATATAATAATCTATCTTTATAAAAAAACAGTTTGTTCACTCAACTTTACATCTCCCCCTTTTTTATCGATACAATTATTTTATTTTCCGATTCGCGATAAACGGAACAATAATATTTTCGATTGCTTTTAGATCCTTACAATATAACGTTTTGAAGAACGGTTCCAATAGAATAGTCTCGCTGTGCAAATAATACGATAAAGAAATACGTTATGCGGAAAAAATGGGAAGTGCTACGTTCATTAGTGACAGAAGTATTGTAAAGGAAATCAGTGTAGGGTAAAGAAAGGTGGGGTTCTTCCACCAAATCAGAGTGAATCAATTACTCTGGATTGTATAGATTTGTTTGACACGTGTAAGTAGTAAAATTGGAGATGTTATCGCTACAGTAATTGGATTAATATTAATTTTCCTATATTCCACCCGTCCTTCGTCTTTTCTGACAGTTCTGCTGTACTCAACAATTCAGTTATAATAACAATGATAAAATGTTCTTTGAGAAATCTCTGTTGGCTACCTATTCGTGTCTTGTGTAGATATGTATTACCAAACAAGAAAAATGATATATACGAAAATATAATGTCCTTTCATTTCATTTTTAGAGGGGCGTATTCCAGTCACAGTTTTTTCTTTTCTAAAGTCCATTAAAAATCTTCGGGTCACAACTTTTCCAAAAATTTCATTTCCTTTTAAAAATTCATTATATTTTTTATATTGAATTGTTTTAATACTGATCTCGATCACAAGATATTCCATAAAAAACTATTTTCTCAATGAAACAATTTAAAAATACAACTTTTGATTTCATTTTACGCAATTCAAGCACACGTAAGAATTTCTTTGTTCAAAAAGTGAAAAATTAAATCCTTGAAAAGGTAATCTTATTCGTGGACACTTAATAGGTTGAAAGTAGTATAAAGTAATAATATTATAAGGGAGATGGTGGGAAATTTGAATGAGTGTATTACAGAGGAATAATGGCAGATGGGTGGTAGAGACGCACTCGGGTGGAACCATCGCCAACACCGGATGATGGGGAAAAATAAAATTAGCAATTGTAGAATACTTGAAGGTGCATGAAAAAGTAAATTTAGACTGCATTCGGTAGTCATTTAAACAAGAACCAGTCCTTGGTATAAAACATTTATTGCAAGTTCATTCAATATAGTTGTATGGGAATTATAGTTTGTACGAATAATCAGCGTAGTTGAAGAATAGGTTTTTAATTCATATTTTCTCATTTACTTTTGGTTTCCTGTAGTATTTTCTTACTTCAATCAATCAATAAATTAATAGAAGAATTTCTCTGATTTCAAAGCGATAGAAATTATCCCTTAAATTTGTACATTTAAAAAAAATATTTTACATAACTAACATGGTTCTATAGTTGCAGAAAATTAGCTCAATCATTTGGATTCCTAAAACAGTTTATAAAAACGGTGTTTGTTGCTCTATTCTGTTTTACAAGTCAGCTTTATCAACAATATCAGAAAATATTTCCACGCCAATTAATAAAATTGATAACACAACTATAAATTGATACGTTGTAGAAGAAATGTGTGGTATTTTACCGCAATTAATTAATAATGTAATTTCTTGGGCAATTCTTAGTAAATTAAAAATTATCGTAAGTGCAAAAGTGCATGGCGATTGCATACTTGTGACATACTTTTGTGAACATACATGTGAATACTGTGAACCGTACTAAAGTTTTATTTGATCAGTCGTAACTGAGAAATATTTCATGAACTATTTCAACTTTCATTATTTGAATTGATAAGTATTCAACATAAGAAACAGTAATAATCCTTGATATTAGATTTTGATAGGTTGATTTTGCCAGAGACAATAAAATAATCATTTTTCCTTCAGTTTCTTATACGGTTTAACGTTGTTTTGTTTAAATTTTTACTGAACATTATTTTCTACAATGATTTGTTGAGTGCAAGTAAAAATTTGGTCTCTTTTATTTACTATATAAAGCATCTGTGCACATAGTCATTTTTAAAAATTGCCGAAATTGGAATTCAAGAAACATAATTATTCAAAAAACTACCTAAATTTAAACATTCAGCTGACCACCAAATATAAATATACAATCACAAAAACTAAGTTTCGTTTTGTGCCTCCCCATCACTCTTTTCCTATGTCCACGGTTTGTTTAACAACACGATGGATTCCTTTATCCCACAGCAATGCAATTTACAGTGGAGAGTGGTGGATGACCGGAGTGGTGGTAATATAAGGGAAATAGTGAAAAATACTTCAGTGTCGTCATCCTGTAAAAGTGACGATCATGAGGAACAGCAGAGGACGCTGGACATTGGTTTGGGGTCGTCGTCGTCCGGTGAGAACTTGACCTGTATTGCTGGTGGCGGATGTGGTAGCAGTGTAGGGGCGGAATCGGAGGAGAGTGGCGCTGGCAGTGCTAACACTATGTAAGTAATAAATATTTACATGTTAAAATTATGGGGACATTATTAAGATTTAACCACCTTTTAAAATAGGGCTATCTCTGATACTTCATAAAATATACGACAACGATTCATGATACGTAAGTCGGATCTCTGTTAGCATGTCATTGTGTTCGTAATAAGATATGGCATTTCAAGTTCAAATTCCCTTTTTACAGGTCACTTTTTAATTGTCGTGATGACTTATTTAAATAGTATAATGATGTAATTTTTAAAAATTGAATGAACAGTCAGTGAGATAACGTGATTATAGATTTTTCTTTTAATATTTATAATATGTAGCTACTCGACTCCTCAAAATAGTGACACACCGAAGTGTTTTTACTGTGATATACAATGCATTTGCCGTAACTGTACTGTAAGTTGTCCTTACCCCAAAAGTATAGTTCTTCTTTACAGTCAGTAAAGAAGATTAACTGTAGTGTTATGTGATAACTTAAAAATAAAAGTACTATGAACAAGAAAAAAGTATTAGACGGTAATATAAGAGGCGAGTTTATTCCAGAAATCGAGATTATTCATTAAATTTAGCTTTAAAAATAGTATTTCTCTTAAATGGAATTTGTGGGTAACAAATATGAACAAACAAAAAGATCCTTTCTCAAATATACCGGTAAAGGTGCATGAAAACTCCATATAAAAGATAAAGAGATTGTGAGATTTTTATTAAGTGATCCGTAATTTTCAACACATCTGTAGAATTGGAAAACTACAGTAATTGTATTGATTTGATCAAGGAAATTAACGTAAACTGCGATGTACTCCAATATTTATTTTACCAGCAAGACACCAGTCACACCACAGTGGCCACACTGACTTGTTAAGTTATTGACATATTACGAAATATTGTCATTGGGATATAAATGGACTAGGAATAAAGTGTTATTGTTTTAGAAAGTTCGTGTGTACAATAAGTTGTCGTGACATAAATTTTTGTTGAGCACCACTAAATATTATATTTGAATATTGCAATTTTGTTTTAACCTTACTTTACCTATATTATGTCCTTTTATGTTAAATAGTGCCTGTGAAAATATACATAAAGAATAAGAGTTTCAGTAAAAATTTTATGTTTAGCTTTTCGTGATAAGTTAAATTTAATAACCGGCACTCAGAACTTTTTCTGTATTGAAGCACATATGTTATTTTTAAACAACACCATAAATTATTCATTGTATACCTATTTTGATATGCTAAAAATTTGTGCTGTTATAGAACATTTTCGTGATCTCGGCAATAAATCATGTTCTTCTTCATAATTGGTATAATATACAATAATAATAATAATACTTTCTGTGTAAATGGAAACCTTACCTATTTCAATTACACTACATTTGCTGATCTCAGTTTCAGAGAAATTATGAATCATCTAACAATGTAATTTTTCATTCTTGTTCTACAAAATCCATGCATGTAAGTTATTCGTGCATTAAATGTATAAACTTCTGTGTAGGCTGAGTTAATTCAATTACTGTGAAAATCACCAACCAAGAAACCATATTTTTCATAATAATGTAAAATATATTGTAAGTTAAATTGACGATGCGGAATTATTGACAGGTCAGTCTTTCAACTGCGAACTAGAACATAAATAAAATATTTCGTTGTGCTAAAAATACCATAACAGCAGGAAACTTATATTTTGTACTTTGAGTACGAGACTACGCCAACTATTGGCGATTCTCTTAAACAATGAATACCTTTAGAAATATCCCATTTCCATGTGAATCGCATTGTTGTGTAGAGTTAGATTAGTATTCTTATCACGGCCACCTTGAACTTGCAGATAAACAATTAGTCTCGGGGAAATAAGAGAATTAAATGGAAGGACAAACATAGGCGAGCCCACTTTTTATATGTTCAAACATTGATAAGGTAGAGTACCGTGACGATACGTGTGGTGTATAGATAACTGCACTTAATCGAAATGCAGGTGTGGGATGAGCTGTGGTTTATGTTGGACAAGGAAGGTAGATTCGCAAGAATATCAAATCGTAAAATTATTTTAAATTGTTTAGTCGAATAGTTTATGCATAATTGTGAGTAAGACCAATACGATGTCATAATTTACAGCATTGACCCTAGATCCTATTTTTACTTTTCAAAGGAACATATAGTATAGTCTCAATCTTATTCAAAAGATTTCAGTTTTTTTAAAGTTCAAAAAGGAGTGTATAATGGAGATAAATACTTTCTTTGCCTGCAAAGAGTTCATTGTTTTCATAAAAATACTGGAAAATAGCAGTTTTTGGTATTTGAGTTTTCAATGAAAATGTGAAACGATGCAGAATAAATCATAGACTTACTGCAATTAAAAATAAGAACCGAATTACTTTAAGATTATTTTGATAATGAACTCGTCTCCTATTCCAAGAAATTCAAAGATACAAATATAGCCTTGTACTCTTTGATAAAATGTTTCCTTGTGAACCTCAAAGAATTAAAAAGAAATCTCAGTGAAACAAAAACCCAACTTTTCCTTTCTGTTTATCTACATTTTTTTCTCTTCCTTTTTCGTTTTACCAGTCCCTAACATTGACAGCTTTCAACTTCTAAAGTTGCATCTTCTCATTTTACTTTTTTATATTATACAAAGAATATGAAATTCAGGTCAACACATTGACACTCTTCTCTTTTGCAAATAGTTTTGCGAATGTGCAATTTGAAACCGTCGGTCTGAGGCAGCAAAATATTTTGAGAGTGTTCTGACTCGTTTTTATTATATGATAGCATTGATTTTACGTCCGAGAACTTTTTTCTCTATTCTCTTTCACTAACTGGTATCATATTTCTGTATTTATCATTTGACAGCAAGGAAAGGATGGGAAAAGAAGAGAAACTATATTTTAGGAGAGTTTAAGAATTTCACATCAAAGTTACGGAGATATAATAACTAACCCACGCCAAAAAATTTGCCGGAGAAGTTCTGAAATATTGTAGCGAGATAGTTTTTGGCTACTCCAGAACTTTTTTTCAAAATGATCTATCATGATTAATAGTGTAATTTTACGATTGCCACATTTCAAAACTTTCAATTGATTATTATTAATTCCAAAATCTGTAAACTTATTTCATGTTTTTTTTCTCATTCATCATAGCCATGTTGATTCTTGACTTTCGAAGAACTTTTAGGATAACCGCGTATAGATTATTTCATTTTTTCTGCAGTTTCTTTCTCTTTTCTCACTCTTTTTATTATTATTAAAGTGCAAACTTAATGTTTGGCATTAGTTCTAGATTGTATCATAAGAATGATCCTATGTAAGTTTAAACACTTGTGTACTTGTAAATAAATTATCTTAGAGGCTCTTGAGAAAAACTGACTCTTGACTTTGCAAGAAAATTTAAGAAACTGTAATTTTGAAAAGCGCAGTAACGACAATGAATACACTGAGCATTATCAAATATCAATATAGGTCTGTCGTGAAACATACTGTAATTTTTGTTATTGTGTATAATGCAGCTTCCAACATATCTAATGATAATCTGTATCTTTCATCAGGTCTTCAGTGTCTACTGAGCAACATTATCGTTCTCCAAAGAAATGTTATTGTTGTTCATGTTGGGAAGAAGCATGGAATGAAGCTGAAGAAGAAGGAAGAAAATTAGAACTGTTTATCAACAATAGGAAAGCTGCAGTGTAAGTTATAACTATTTGTTGATACATAGAGTTATCTTATGGTACCCTAAATCAGTAGGGTATATTGATTTCCCATACAAGTTTTGCGTGACACATTCTCGTCTCTTCCTTTATTTCTTATATAACTTACATTCCAAGGGGAATATAAATTATGACCTCCGACTAATAAAAAGTTCTGCAGTTTTAAAATTATTTTTCGGGATATTTTTACACAGCTTGGTATTTGATGATCTATTGGATTCACACATGAATAAATCTTCAGTACTGTCTTCAGTTAAAGTTCTACTAAGATCTGAACTTGCTGGAATCCAAACATTTTAAATCGAATTTAAAATTAAGATCTTTCTAAAAAATATCCATGACTTGTACATTGAAAATTCATGAGAAACCTGCAGGAAAGTAAAAGTGTTTAGTGTTTACAGTTCTACCCACGCCAGTTCTATTTCCATTGCCACATTCCTTTAAAACATGTTCTTTATTTAATTCCATTCCTTAAAAAATCATTTTACAATTACGAATTGTGATAGAATCGTATTGCAATAAGTCACTAGATTTATGACCATAATATCTTATCTATAGTCAATGCATTGTGTTCCTAAGATCTTAATTGTTCAAGATTTCCTAATTGAAAATCTTTTCACACATAAAAATATGGAAAGTTGCGTAACAGTGGAACACACACACTTTTGATATCCGTTTACTTAATCGTTTTATAATAGTTAGTTGTGGGCGTTTCGGAAGTATCTTCTTCCACCTATAAATTAACTTTACGGACCTTCATTGTTACAAAAATCGAAGATGGCTCAGATTACATAATATCCGTTAAGAATTTCCTATCTGTGAAAAATGCCTGAATATTTAATTACACCTCTTTTTTTCCTCAGCTCTCAAGATAGTGACGAAAAGGATGTTTATGAATGCATCTGGCCGGAAAAGCATCAGCCATCATCGCCCAATCAGAGTTCTTTCCTGGACAAGCGAGCGTCCAACGGTGCGCTAGTGATCCGAGTGATTAACCCCCCGCCCGCGGTAAAATCAGATGATCTTTCCCTTTGCCGTTCATGCTCCTTCAAAACAAAGGTTGTGCTGAATAAGAGCGATGCTGGTGATAATATGGTGAAATTGAACAACGTGTTGAATTCTCGTGTTAAAGATGGCGAAGGTTCGTTCGAGTCGTTCTCAGAAACCGATTCCGATTTCAATAGTCTCGACTTAGAAATGTTCGAGCCAGTGCACAGTGGTGACTCGAGTGACGAAGTGACTAATAAGAGAAACAGTACGAAGAGACGGAGGAAGAAAGTAAGGAAGAACGGTGTGAAGAGTAATAATAGTACGTTACTGGAGTTGTCGTTACCCCCTATGAGACCACCCAATATGCAACCAGATAGCTTGGAAGGATCTGTCTGTGCAAATCGGTTAGTATGATGCCATTGGTTTCCATAATACTGTAACAAAATACCAAATGAGAAAACAATAATATCAATAAAGTACCTATAAAATACATAAAGTAAATAATATTAATAAAGTTTACCAATTGTCCCTTTAAAATTATTAACTTCTAATCAAAGAAGATGACATCGAACTTGATACAGGAATAGATTTATTCACAATTGCTTCCTAATATTATGTTGTTAAGTTTTATATCACTTTACACCTACAGAAAAATTACTGAAATATCAATGAAAATAATAAATAACAATTTATTTTTAATTCCTGAAATCAAAGAAGCTTTTGAGAAAAATAAACCTTCACTGTCAGATTTTAATTCTTTTGGACTTCAATAACTGCAGTTGCTCTATTTTTTCTTTGAAGTTTTGTTTAAAAATTGTCAAATAGTTCTTTGAACATTGTTTCCCTTGACTAAACTTAAAAATGCAATATTTACTTGAAAAATGCAAAGATGAAAATGGATTGCTAACAAAATTTTTATAGTACGAAACGCTCTTTCTATGTGACAGATTTCATGACGTGTTCCATACATCTTTCAGGCGTGCTGGCTCCGTGAGTACCATTCGAAGTAGTACATGTAGTGCTCGAGGTCTTATCGAACACGATTTCGAAATCGAATCGACTAGCGCGAGTGGAATGGCATTCGATGATGTGTCGTTAACAAACTATTCGTGGTCGGATGCCGAGAGTGAGTTCGAATATTCGAATACAAAGTTTCAACAGTCTACCATTGGTACAATTGGTAACAATAAGACACCAATTATCAGTGGGAATTTACTCGTATGTAATGGTAAGTTAGTGTTCGTGATAATATGTAACAATAATGTCAATTTGTTTCCCCCATGTAAAGTGATTACAAGATTGTGATATGCTTATTTTTTTTACTGAATATTGTAAGATGGGTAATATACATTCATTAACTGCACTAGTGTTTACTATTGTCATGATGGATAAATGATGGAACCTTTCCTTGTTTTTGTTTACATCGAGTACTTATGAAATTTGTAATGGTAATTTACATTGTATTAACTACTCTAAGTGGTTACAATTTTTCATCCCATAATAATATGACATACCACTTTTCATGGTTGATTAGCGATGAAACCGTGTTCGAACTGGTAATCACCGATTTATGATTATGGATATATGGCATGAAACTTATATCTTACTTTCTATTTTCAGAAAGAAATTCAACTCTTTTATTAATAGATATAGCGTTATTTTATTTCAGCAGGTTTATATCTACAGCATACTATAAAACCAATTAAGGGACCAATGCACGATGAAGGTTATTTTTATTTGCATTCTCTTGTATAGGAACATCATGATTTAAGCCATCATTTTTCAGCACATCTATGATTTCTTCTCTTTTCTGAAAAATGAATAAAAATATGTAAATAATGATAAAAAAAGGCTATTAATTGGAACATAACATTGTTGACTATTTAAAATTGCATTTATAAATATTATTTATTTCTGAAAAGACTTACATGTGGAAAATATTTTCAAACTGAAAAGGTGGATCCATAAAAGAAGGAAGGTTGCTTTATTTATCTTCATTTGGCACTGTCAAGATGTTTTTACTTTATTGGTATCTTTATAGTTATCCTTCGATAAGCTCTTTTGTGTTTTAAAAGTAAAACTAGTTGGTATTTTATTTGGCTATGATATAAAATATTACTTTTCATTTAGTCCTATATATATTAAATGTATTGTAGAAATGTGTGGAGTAGAAATTACTATTTATAAATAGACTTACAGGGGTAGACCATATATAATATGTTCATAGTTGATAATATTTTGTTTATCCTCTGTTTGCAAATATTTGCTTCCCTACTGATTAATAATTTTAATCGAGTTCATAATTTGTGTGATAGTTCTCAGCATCGTCTGGGTAAAAAACGTGACCAGCCACTGATGGCGTTCTATAGTATGGGAAGATCACGAGCTCAACAAACAACCTATTGTGATTTTTACCTCTTATAATAGAAAATAATTATTTTTCGTGTTTTAAGTATAATGTACTCCCGAGTATCGTTGGTTGGCCAATTAATAATAACAATATTTTCTTGTGTACATAATCTGTATAATTTTCTCGTTTTTCGATATTCGATACGATCTGTTGAATGTTGTAATAAGGAATTATTATTTGGCATCGAAGCATAAAATGAAATGCATTGGGCTGTGTATACATCAAGAGAGCATCGAATTGATTGTTATGTGTAACAATGGCGATTTGTAAACAGGGTGGGCCGTGAAGTGGACAACAGAATAACTGAATTTGAGAAATTTGCTTAAATTTTAAATATGGCATTGATACTGTTGGTAGGCTTGTAGGGAAAAAAATATCGAAAATGGATCTATATAGGCTTATGTGATTTATTTATACAATGTTGTATTTATTTCAAAATAGTATTCTGTAAACAGACAATAACAACCTCACTTATTATCCCTCTCTTCTTCTAAAACAAAAGGTTATTATAAAATTTTGCATAATCACTTGGGGAATTATATAGTCATTGTAAATATCTCCTTTTGAAACTGAGTAAATAGTGCATATTAGTACATATATGTAATTGCTGTAAATGGTGACTTGTTTTAAATATTCTTCTCTGGTTATATAGACTTTAGTGATATTTTGAAAATAATTAGTATGTTTGCAGATTAGGCTGTAGATGATCTGTAATATTTCGACTTCACTCGTATACACAGAATCGATACCTATATGGTGTACCAGAAAACAAAATAATGGTTGTGGAAAATTCTTGCATATCATCTTCAGTAATATGAATCAATCGCTTTATATTCTCTACTCGACCGATTTTCTTGGATCGTGCCATTGTGCTGCAATGCTGATATAACAACTCAATGAGATCTTTCTTTTTCCTTTGCTTATATTCCTTAATCGCAGCAGGAGTCCGGAAACTTCGTTTTATTTAGCGAGAGCTGTTATAAATTCAGCTCCTTTTGTAGAGTTCGCTGTTTTTCCCTCTGTAAGAAAAAAAAGTTTTCTTAAAAAGTTTAAACATCAATGATTGCAGTCCAAGAAACCTTTTTCCGCGGTATAACCATTACAGCTATAGAGCTTTGGCGCATTTCGCAGCTCTAAAGTGCACTTGAGGGTTTTTTGAGTTTATGGAGACGGAACTTCATTTGTGTCTTGGACAATTGCTTTTTTCTCCCCCGTCGTCTGAGGCAGCACTGTTGTTTGTTTGTTCCAACAGAGATAGAGTAAGGGGTTTCTGTCTTTGTTCTTGAGGTTAAATAAGGGAGACGGGGTTGTTTGTGAGGTTAAATGCTTCTTTCTCTACAAAAAGGGGCGAGAATAGTTTTTTACGGTTCTTAAGTGCTCAATCAAAGGCTAATGAACAATAACACCTGAGAATAACATTACAAAGTGTAATAAACTCTTCTTTACAGGCTTCAATTTATATTAATTCAACTATATTTTGTATATTGTTACGAATAGATCGAGCTGGATAAACTATAATTTAGTCATTGCATGATATTCTCAGAATTAAAAAAAATCCACTTTAAACATTTAAAAACTGTTGCCTTCTATTCAAATTCGATCACTCAACCTATTATCTGTATTCTGCAAATAAAAAACGAAACTATCCTAACTTTAGTTCAGTACACATTCTGGCATCCTGAACTATAATTTTCAGTTTTACAAAGTTGAATGCTGATATTTAATATTATTTACTAGGCCTACCCTACCTAATAAGATTTTCTCATAAATTTCATCATCTTGGATTTGAAGCAGCGCTGAACATACTCAGTATTAACTTATTTTACTATATTATCTAATTTGGTACCAACGATGAGACGTGTTGAAATCTCGAAAATGTGATACCCACAGAACCCCTTCGTCATCTAGACCCTATTATACTTTATCTAGACCCTATTATACCTGAAAAAGAAAAAGGATTACCAAAACTAAACTTTTAAATACAAGGCAATTCCAACGAATCTGAATCTTCCTGTAGTAACATTTCCTTTTAAAGTTATAACGTAATTTCCACATCCTTGGATCGAAATTTTCTCCAACCACAGCAAGAATCGATGATGACTTGAACGCACTGGGGAGCAATGTAAGAACTAAATCTTTAGAGGAAAGAAATGTTCCTTTCGCTGTTGCTGCTGCCAACGTTTCTTATATTATACAGTGCAAGTCAGTAGAGCGAATTATATGAAAACTTTCAGATAATTTTGGAACAGACAACTTTTCGAGGAAAACTTGGGATTTCGCAATAAACAAGAGCAGTAAATGTGGGAGAAGAGATTTGAATTATGTTCGCTAACATTTTTTTTTAAATGTGATTAATGACATCACTATTACTTGAGTATTCTTAAGTTTTTAATTGTTTCATTGACAATAAGCAGACCTTACTACTGAAGATACTTCACTGTAGCGTTGAAAATATTACACGGTTTTCATTATGTAGAAGTGAACTACGAAGTTCAATATACAACTATATTGCTTCGGGTATAGCCTACTAGATGAATTAATAATATTAAAAATGGAATTAAAATTAAATAAAGTTAAACAAATTCATGATGATTGTTTCAGTAACGTTGTAATAAGATATGAATAATAATACAATCGTTTTTAGCAATTTCTTTTTTAATTGTAATCTTTCTCATATCATGTAAAAAGATTCCTTTTTAAACAATTTACGGGGTAAAAAGAACTAACAAAACATCCATTAACGGGAATCATCTAAGTTATGTTTGGTATTATTTAGATTGCAGTAAACTCAAATCCTATTTCGTTTTCTTCTTCATTTCGGCTTTATTTGAGTTCTTACTGCTGCAACGGATATATTTTCATAATGATACACTTAATGATAGGTGTTTTGTCTAATAGGTGTGTTCGAACAGTTAAAAACTTCTCACTGTTTTGTTCTGGTCATTTTTCTCCAGGTGCACTTCTCATAAAACAAAACCGTCTTTTGTTTTACTCCCTTTATTATGCACGCTATGGGATGGAGTAATCAACATGAATCACTTTCGGCGAACTTGAAATGATAAAATGCAACACAAAAACAAGGAAGTAATGAATTTATGGGAACACAATGCTTTCGTTATAATAACGTACTGGAAATTGATAAAGAGATGGAAAACTTTTATTTTCAAGTGCTCTGTGGGTATCTAGATTTTCGTAACTGATTACTGTTGATATATATAGGGAAATATATTTATTGTAAAGAAAAAAATAGTTCCTCATTACTGACTAAGTTCATTAGCGAGGATGAATTAAAATATGATGGAGAAAGAAGAAAATTTATTTCTCTAATGAAAAATAAAAGTCTTTGAGGATCTTTACCTTTTTTCAAATCGATGGTAAAGCGTAGATTTTCTTAAAAAGTCAGTCCGATGTTAATGCAGTCATTTATTTCGTATCCTTTTGTTACATTAATCACTGAATAGGGTCAATAATTCAATATTGAAATTCGGAAAATAGACTGAAGGAAACGAATTTGAGGATTTCATGGAAAAGAAATTTAGCTCGAAACCTAAAGAAATCATTCAAATATTAAAATATTTGGTGAATGATCACATTCGATTACAGTATGAGCATTGATATGGAGCATAAAAGCATTTTTGAAAATAAAATGTTTAGTAATATTAAAAATCACAGTTTAAAAAACCAACTAAAATAATATATCTTTTCAACATCACTGCCAGACATTTGAGAGACAATGTTGTGTATTTATATATCATTTAAAATGTTTTAGCATTCTCTTTTAGTAGGGCTACGTGCATCTTGATTCTTGATGTTATTTTTTAGCAAAAGAAATTTTTCATATTTTATCTCGATGATCTTAACCTTCAGCTTCATATACACGATTTGTCAGATTGGCAAATGTTTTACTACCAGGTAACCACAACTTCTTACACGTTTACTTGCATAACGTAAATTACTTGTTGATGGACAGTCTTTAAAGATAGCCTTCCTCATCTATCATCATTATAACTTTTCGCAGGAATTCCGTTACATGTTTGTGCGAAAATCTCGTAAACAACAACAACTGTTCATTTTTCTACGGTACCTCCTCCCCTTTTGTTTTTTCACTTTTCTAATCTTTTGAGATGTTCTCATAATATAATACAACTAGAGAGGAAGTATGGTTTGAGAGGCGATAGGTGCTGATAGTGTATGGAGAGGAAACGAGGCAGGTTTTATACGTCACTATTGTTTCCATTAGAGATTACTTAACATGCAAAAGGTTAACACAGAGGTCAGGATTGTACAAGAACAATGTGGCCTTGTGGTAGGATAATTGTTTAATTATTTGAATGTCACTGAACTGACCAAAGTTAGATGGAATTGCAAGGGAAATGTACGAAAGTGAACTTGAAACTTCAAGGTGCCATGTTTGCATCTTTCTTCTCTTTTTTTATAGGAAATGTATTTAGTAAATTAGAATCCTCATTTCTTCGGAAACAATACTTTCGATAAAATTTTAAGGTGATCTGCGAGCCCTGTCGATTCTCCTGGGAAATCAGTATGGATGCAGACATTTCAGAGAATCTGAACGTTTCGAAGCTCGAAAATCGTTCAACCTCTGATGCGTTTCACTCTTATACTGTTCTAACTTCTAAAAACGAAAAATATACTCTCGTATTTGTATATTGGGGCAGGTTTGAAGCACTGTGAAAGAGTGATCTTTTTGGATATAAGCATCCGAAGAAATAATCAATGGGTTGTTCACTTCCTTATTACGGTGTAGCTTAATTCGACCCGTATTGCCTTTTACGGCGTATAAAAAAAATTAAGTGATCGTCAACTTCGCAAGAGCAATATTAAAATTTTTTGAGAAACAAAATTCTTGACATGTTGAGATCGAAGATCTCTATACTGTTTTCCTAAAACTACCCGTTCACTTCATCCAGCATTATAATGTTAAAATTTACTAAATAACAATCGACAAGTACTGTTTTCTTTATTAAGAAATCATCTTAAAACAGAAGGTCTTTCTCTGCCTAAAGGCAACGCCATGAATTTAATTTTACGTTTTGAATATGAATAGTAAAGTAGTCCTGTTCATCTTTATAGTGGGTCCCCTTTTTTGTAGTGCATTCTGTTTGATGGTGGCTAACGTTAAAACAAGTTTCAAAACAAAATGTACTTTTTATCCCCTGCTGTGGAATAAATCGGTGGAAAGTGTTGCCAGTGATCCCATTTTCTTTCTAATGTTTCATAAATTAAGATACGTATTAGTGGAATTTGCATAACATAATTATTTTCAAAATTCATCTTCTTCAAGTGAAACTGAGAAAAAGATTAGAATACAACTTTCTTTTGTTAGGTTAATTTAATTATATTATATTATGCCAAGATGTAATTAATTTTATGCTAAGAAGCTTATTTTACCCTCTTTTATTCGAGGCTAGTATGTTAATTGCATTTATATTGAAACTTCAGTCATCATTGAGTTATTCATAAGTTGGAAGTCTATACGAGGTCTGCTGCTAGAAAAGTAATGAGACTGAGTTTATAAAACTCTTCATTGACAATTTTATTACAAATGGAACTTACCACCGTTAAGACTGGTTCTTTGGGAAGCTACACGCCAATTTTGGTGTTGCTGCCACTCCTGGAAATAATGCAGCCGTTTAACTGACACTACCTTCGGAACCTACGTCACAGAATTTGTTATTCTGCGAACAGTTTCAATTTGGAGAACATAAGTTTTTATTTTATTTTTGGGAATGGAAAATAAATTCACATGATATTTGTTAGGGGACAAAGATGTCCCTTATTACCATAATAAAAACATTATTTTGGTTCTACAACACAAAATGATGACCATAAAACACACACACAAAAAAATCAAATATCAATGAAAAGTAAAGTAAAAATAGCAAATTCAAAATGGAATTGATATTCATGCATTTTATTCAAGAATTAACGTGTTGATGTGTTATTATATTTATTGCCATGAGGTTCTTCAGTGAAATGAATAATTGTTTTCAGGTTAAAATCAGTGATTACCATAAAATCAGCCACGACAACAACAAACCTTGTAACAAAATAGTCTCGCTTTCGTTGAGTTTTGGGTCTAAAAAAGGCAATTCACTGGTACTAGGACATTCTTATCATGTGGTGTGAATCCACATAACTATTTTTTGTTTTCAAAATGAAAAATACAAATTAGGTCTGCTTCAAATTGAAACTGTCGGCTGAATAACAAATTATGTGACGTTGGTACGGAAGGTAGTGGCAGTTAAATAGCTGTAGCATAATTTTCAGGATTGATAGCAAAACCCAAATTGGTGTGTATCTTCCCAAAGGATCAATCTTGAAGGTGGTAACATCTATTTGCAATTAAATTGTCAATGAAGAGTTTTATAAGTTCAGTCTCATTACTTTTCTAGCAGACCTCGTATATTACGACTTTCGCGAGGAAGTATTAGGATTTTACAGGGAGATATGTCACAGATTCGTCAGTAACAATTTTGGTTTGTAATGTGCCATTTTTATCGCATTTGTAGTCCAGTCACTGCATTGTTCTAATATAAATTTGATCAGTAATTATTCAACGCTTAAAATAATAACGACATTAAGTTTCAATTTTGTATAAACAGTACTGTAGCAAATTGAACAATATATTAATTTATCAGCATGATTTCTGTAATTCGAACAGTTTGAGAGTAGAGGTTTGGCAAATTGGATCAGCGAAATTTGGTCTTTGATCTTAGTTGTCTTCAGTAAAATGATTATTTATTGTGAGATTTATCACTTTTACGGGAATTTCATTTTTCCATCTCCCTATTTGAGATAAATTACTTTTAATACCAGTGTAAGGAAAATTTTAATCTTATATCACAAGATTTATTATCAACAGAAGATATGATTGGGAACTGAAACTTTAGAAATAAAATGACGAAACTAAATATAATTTTGCCACCTCGACAATGTCAGTTGTTATCATTTACAGTACTTCATGTACCAACTTTCAGTTAAAACTACTTGTAATGACCATGTTGTAGTTGGCAAGTCTGTCGTGGTGAGTAATAGTCCGGGGCAACGTCACAGGAACGGTATCACGGAAGAGTGAACACACAAGAGTGGACATTGCACACTGTTACGCTCTTTAGCACAAAATGTCATTTTTCATGCAGGGAGATAGAGAAAGGCGACGGAGAGACTGAAGCACTGGGTCGCTACTCTGAGTTTAAATACTATAGTGCTTTCGGTTCCGAAACATGGAAGATGTAATTGGGCCAACAGTTTGGAACCACTTTGTTTAGTTTAGACTGTTTTTTTTTTTTTTTTGGATTTTAGACAATGGTCAGATTATCATTGATCCGTTTATTAGCATTGAAGAATCTGGAAAATCGAAATTGAATGATGGGGGAAAAATAATAATATACCAGAACTTTGCAAACATGGGTATTACATTTAAAAGTCATACTTAATCTCTAAACAAATTTTTGCTATAAAACAGATCTTTTTCTAAAGCCATTCACAATAATGACAATTAGGCAACATATACTGTATAATACATTAAATTCAACATATTCATTCATTTTTTTCTACGGTCGTATAACTCGCAAACCTTTAATTTTGCAAATTATCGTCACATAAATAACAAGCAAGTGTAGTGATTTGCATCTTGCACTACAAAGAACATGTGCAGTATTAATATGTAATGACTTACTGCTACATTAATCTAAATTTTTTAATAAAAATAATATCAAGAGATTTAAATGATTGTAATTAGGCTGATAACATTTGCCTTCATTTCATCAGCAAAATATCACAGAGTGGGAGTTTGCGTTCATTTCGGCATTCACTAATTACTGTATGGCGGTATTTGGTATAGTCCTAATATATAATTTTGCTTTTCGCAATGGAAATTACTATATTATAGTAGTATTTGCGAATTGATATTCGCAATACATAGTCACGTGCTCTCTATAAAGCGAAAGAGAATTTCCATAATTTATTTTAATCCAGTAGAAATATTATTCAGCACAGCATACTCCAGTCTAGAATTATATTCTGCGTGATATATAAATAATTTAGTGTTATGTCTACGTAAATTGTGATTATGTAGTGTTCAATGAATGAATGGAAAAAATCAGTAAAATGCGACATTCAATAAATATTGACAATATTACTAAAAGTTTTATTAACTTCCAAAATATTAAAACTTTCCAGTAATAATCTAATTATCCTCATTTAAGTATTCTTACTTCTAGTGTCTAGTTTCTTATGAAAAAATACGATATGGTAGTTTATCTTGGATTTTATATAGACATTTATATTATAGCTATTATGTTCGACGTATATATAGTTATGTATATTATTCATCTGATAATTTATTTTATATATTAATAAAACAATAATACATATCTTCTTTGTTGACAATTCAGCACGGTATTAAGAGAACAATAGGCAAAACATTACTGTTCATTTCCATACCCTATTATTTCATCTGCCTGAAGATCTACCACAATAAATCCACCGGTCATTAACCTGCATATAATTTCGGATATTTATAACATAACTGCTATATCGCCCGCTACTTGAATTGAATAGTGAACGATATAAGACATTGAACATATGGATATTATGGTAATCTGTCGAGGATGAATCGTACTTTTTAATGTTGGTCAAACTTTTAAATAATATTCTCCTCGTCTATTGTAGAGCTTCTTTATCGCGGAAATGGTGATCATCACTAGCGGGCATCTGTATATTTATAACCTTGTAGTGTACATTTATGGAAAGGGGCAGTGGTAGGATTCAGTTATGTCATTATGAATGCGTGTCATTAGTGCAGGAAGATGTACGACAAGGATGGACAAATATTGTTCTAAGATGTTGCAGAATACATATAAACATCAATACATCATTGGTGAATGAGGGTGATCTTCAGTATTCTTCCTAACATCTTTTAGTGTATTTTTGCAAATTAAATTTCATAATAACCAATAAATTCCCCAAAATTTGGTGCGTACGACTAAAGACGTAAGATTTAATACGTATCATAGGGATTTTTAACGTAATAGTTATAATTATATGCCATAATTATTTACATTGGATCTATTATTAACAGCAATATTATTTCAAATGAACAATACGGTACTAGAACCATTATGGTTCGTTGAAAGTGTTGAAGTAACTTATTAACTATTTCTTAATAATATGGTTATGTGGTAATTACCATATTACTGTAATTATTTATATAAGAAAATCTTTTTACTCCATTTTTAACATCTCCAGCAGCATAGCTCCAATAGATCTCTACCGTCAACATCCCTGCCATTCTGAAATATTAACATCTCCACATCCAACTGCATGAACATATTTCATCAAATATACTATTTGTTTTGTTTATACTCCTCTTCCCTCTACTTGAATATTGTTTTGATAATTACTATTCAGAAACAAGCGACCTAGAGCACCACAGTACTGCAGTAATATATAGGTAGGTTGTGAGTTGGCCGGTGATGTAATTGCTTTGTATAGAGGTTGCCTTCGAATTAAATCCCTCAGAGGAGGTTGGATTTGCATAAATAGTTGTGGCAGCTAAAGATGCTCCCTATTCCTTGGACGTTTTGGTTAGGAAATGTATGGAATAGTTATGAGGGCAGTTTGCGACTTGAAGTTACTGGAGGGTTTTATTCGACATGGAGTAATATAATGCTTACCTTAGTAATGTATGAAAGAAGCACACTTTTGAAATTTGAGTTTTTTCGACATTTATAGGAATGGAAATCAGTAAGTTGTCAATTCATGTATTCCAGTTAAATGGTGCGATTATTCGTTTTATGCTCGGTTTTATGTAAATTGTGGGTATCGATAATACGGGTCTCCTACTATTAACCATATAATTCCATAGGTAATGCCGCATCAGTTTTCAGAGGTAAAAATGTCACGTTATTCAAATAATTATATATATGAGAATTCGGTAGCACAAAGTCGATTTCCAAAAGATTATAAGTATGTCTATATAGGCTGTAAAAAATTACCTTAAAAAATTGTGATATCAATATCGGAAACTAAAATAAGCCAAGAAAAAATTTACTATTATTCTCTAATTGTCTAATATAATTATTTAAGCCATTATTTTGTAAGAGTCTTGCAAGTTAATAAATTGCAAACCTGTCAAGGTGCTATGAAGGGTGAAATATGCTTGACATTTATAAAAGCACTCTCCAAGAACATTTATTACTTATCACGTATACTCAAACGTTTTTCATGTTAATGACAACATGTTACATACAATAATAATTATATTGCTGCTGTGCGTTATTATTTTCCGAACGGGATTGAACTTTATAATGATATGCAAATTACCATCAGATTGTTAGGTCATGCACAACGGGATGTAATGGTGTACGCAGCACTTCGGATCGCTTTACCACGTGGTTACACTTCATTAGCAGGTGGTTTGCCATTTTAATAATTTCCCTCAACAAGAAAAGGGTTGGAGTAATTCAAAGAATTAATAAAACAGCAGGTTTCCTACAAGACTGAGTATTTAATATGAATTTCATCTCAGTTTATCCTCTGATCTATGGCAGGATTGAGAAATACTTTGAATAGGGTAGCAATTTTTAATTTGCTGCATGCAAAAGTTTAATGTTATTATTTTATTTTTTAAATCAAGGCTAGCAGGTTATTATGATAGTCGGTTGATAATTTAATGTATATGAAGCCCTGAAATAAAGAACGGTAAATTTCTAAAATATTTGTACTCTGCAATCATCTAGCATAGAGTTCCCTCCGAAACCTGTAGTGTAGTCGAGATAATACTATTCCCACTTCCCAGCTATAATCTTCGTTGCCTTTAATTCACAAATAATAATCGCTATACAAGTATGCAATCTCGAAATATAAACTTAATCACTATGATATCGAGCGTGACTGAAGCTTTCCAGTAAGAAATACAACTCGGACACTCGTTCAACTTTATATCAGACTAGATTATATTTGGTAGAGAGATAAAGGAAATGTGACCTTTCCATCAG
>JAQIWE010000015.1:0-48672 GCA_034698565.1 Campodea plusiochaeta
CGTACACGCTAAACATTGGCTTTGAAAATTTAAAAGTCATCAATGGCAAACAGTCAAAATTTCTAACACATTTCATCGGGATTTGTAGTGAAAATTACAGTTCGGAGCTGCTATTACTTTCGAAAATACTGTCAACATATTATTCCATCCATACTGAGGTAAAGTAAAAAAAAAAAAATAATTTTTCGTTGAAATGAAGCTCGGGGACGCTAAAGTTATTGATTGCCCTAGTTTTTTTAAATGTGTTGCTTACTGTATCATAAATCCTACAGCTAAATTTACTATTGTATAATTATCATACAATACTATGAAAACTTGCCCATTTTAAGGTATTTAACCTGTACTATCTACTTGAATTATCATAAGCCTATGTTCTTTTTCAAATTAATGCACTAGTTTAATATTGCAAATCTTTATATATTTTCATGTAGCCTGTTACATTTGTTTTAACTAAGTTTTAAGTTCATATTATTACATATCTTTATATCACATTTCTCTACAACTGAATAAAAAACTATATCTCCAACAATATAATGCAATTTTATATTTCCTAACAAAGTAATGTAGTACAGAATCATAAAACTTTAATTTATATTAACCACATGAATCCATGTATGCCAGAACTTCACATAAGCTCATTACTATACTATCAAAGTCACTAAATTCTATTAAACATCATTGTGATTACTAAATTCTGCAAAAAATCTGAAGTGCACTGAAGCAAATCAGACATAATAAAAGCTGCACTGAACCATGCAGCTTTGTTCAATTCATAAACTGACCTTTTATAAGTTCAGCAACAGATACAATTTCTGTTACTGAAGTTGCAATCTTTCTTGAAACAACAGTTAAAGATTGTTTGAGTTCAGATGTTGGTCTGCTGAGAATATGCATTACCATCTGAAGTAATTCACGATATTGAACTGCAGTTTCACGACCATGTTCCAATGTTCGGTTGCACATGTCAGAACTTTCAGCAGCATATGCAGTAGCCTACCAAAAAGACAGAAAACATTATAAACTTCGTCTACAGTGTTGCAGGTTCTAAATCAATTTGTAGTATGGCACTTCAAATGATTTTTTGAATACTGATGTAACATAATCATCTAGTCTAGTTTGACAGAATGTCTGATCTCACCTAAATTAGATGAAACATACAAATACAAAGTGTCACAACATGAGAAGAAACATTGTTTTTAATTTGTTACTCTTTAGTATTCTTATCATGAGAACATAATAAAATATACTTTAATTCCGCCCTTTTATTTCTCATTTTGATATCCCAAAAGTAAAAAAAAGCTTTGTGCATACTTGAAAAATATTCAATTTTATACTATAATAAGAAATAAACAAATAACGTAATATTAAGAATTTAACATATATAACTCTGGTCATAAAACATACCAATATCCCATTATTCCAATCTTACCTTACAAGTCATTAAGAGATCTGAGACAGCTTTCCTGCCCATATTTGCAGCTACAATAACATCATCCTGTTTACAACTATTTCCAGCAGCAACAGCTTTTGCAGTAGCTAATGTGATTGGTTTTGTAGCTCGAACAAGTTCCTCAGGTGTGCCTTTGTATTTGGGTTTCTCTGGAGATTCAAATGCCTGAAACAAAAGTAAACAAAATTTGATTTATGAGAGCTGTAATGAAAAAGGTATGTGCAATTTTTAATTTCATTGTTATTACTTATTTAATCAGATACCAATAGGCTTTTCATTGCCATATGATGTAAAGTTACAACCACTGCAAAACATAGTACCGGTAATGTACAAAAATTGATCTGTAAATGTCATTAATTTCATTATAGTTTAATGAACTGTAGTTGGAGCACTGGTATAAGATTCAAAAGGGTCATTTTTATCTTCAGAAATCCCCAATATCCTGTGTATTTCCCATGTTGACTTTTGGTAAATCAAAGAACAAAAGAGAAAGTTTGGATCTTACATGAGCGCGTTCACTGTAAATACAGTGTAATAAAATATAGCAGTTGAATTTCTTACCCGTATTTCTTGTGCAATTGCTTCAATAGTTGATTCTAATGCTCTAGTTCCTCTCGTGTGTTCATCTTCAACTGCTTTCACTGTTTTAAGTAATGAAGTAACATTTGTTACCATAACCTGTAAAAAATATACACGTTCAGAACATTTATATTTAGATAAAGAAGATAATATTTTTTACACAATTCATTATCATTAGTACTAACAACTAACAGAAGCATTCTGATTCAATAAGGTCTGCACATTAATCATGATCATAGTTTCTGATACATAACAAAATTATTTCATACAGTGGCACTTTTGCAGTATGGTATGAAAATTTGGATTTTATTTCAATATTTTAAAAGATTTCTCTTAAAATTTTTATCAGAGATTCCTGACAAAAATGGCACTGTTTTTGAAGAAACATTTACATATCAACACCTGAAACATAATACAATCTTCTGAATGGACATCGTGCGTGTCAAATAGTGGACAAAAACAGCCTGAAACGGGTTCAAAAAAGATTTTAGAGCTGGAAAAAAAGGGCAGACATAGGCACACATTTCTAATCCTAAAAACATTGAAGAAACATTTTTAAGAAGCATGAAAAGTAGTGGCAGGTTGGAAAAAATAGTCCTCTTCATCATTTTTTTTTCATTCTCGACAAAAATGGAAATACTTATGAGTGTTAGTAGGAGTTACTCAAAATCACAGTTATGGTATTCACAGTAGTAGTGAGTGCTACATTTGACATAGCCTACCATTCATGTCACAAAAACTTCTCATGCGTGGAGCTTACCTTCTTTGAAGAATATCAATCAAAATTACTTATTTACCAATTTGAAACGGAATTTCAGAGTACAAAATACCAAATTCAATCTGTACTAAGTTAATATGACCAATAAAACAAAACAGTTATTTTGTAGGAATGAAAATGCAATAATTTATTAGTATAAACTAGATAAATCAATCATAATTTTAATGTTATTTGAAAATAAATACTTCAAAATGCCCAATCACTACAGAAAATAATAATTGATTGATTTGTGTCTCATCAAAATAAAGAATTTCTACCCTACAGGTACAAAAGTATGTGACATTCATGTACAAAATAAATAATTTTCATTAAAATATTGTGTGCCATGTAGATATTTTTGACATTCAATTCTATACTCCTACTGTTTTCAATAAGTTAGTAAAGTTGGCAGTGTAGAGAATTGAGGTAATTGTGTAATAGAGATATATTTTTTGCAATATTTCAATTCAATCAGAACAACTACATGACCTTCTAAATATACTACAAGTGTTCTTTTCAAATAATAACACATTTATTTTACATTAGAAAAAATTTAGAACTACTTTATAATTTAACTTAAGATGTGAGTATAGCAGAACAATGTAAAGTATAGCTGCATATTGAAACTCAGTCTTTTTTAAAGTGTTCTTCATTATTTATTAGTATAACAACTGTATTACTCGATTATTCTCGAAAGTGTAGTATAATTTCATTAAAAAAATCTGAGCTGCACATTTTACGTATCACAGAAAATTTATAACTGATGCATTTAGAAAGCACAAGTAGTTTTCTGTTATTATACTTAACAAACTATCTCTTTCAACTGAAAAAAAAGTTATTTTCCGCCATCTAACCTCAAAAAAATATAAGGAAAGGAATGAATGTGAAGAAGAAAACATTTGGCACAAGAGACACAATAAATAATAATAATCTTTCGAGATAGAAATCCAATATAAAATACCCTAGCCAAAGAATCTGATAATAACACAATACAGTGATACAAATTCTTAAGAAGATTGGAGAGGCAAAAGTTGTATGTCACTGTCTGAAGTAAAAGTGTCTGTTTGGTTGATATTTTCCACACTGAGAAGTCGAATTAACTCATCCTCCTGGTCAGACATAAGCCATTCAGGAGGTTCAGTATCAGAGACATGAGGAGGTTCAGTATCAGAGACATATTCAACCTATTGGTAAGAGACAAAGATTAACATTTCCAGATCTCTCTCATTCACATGGAAATAAACAATCAAAATTAAATGCTTTTTGTGAATGAGAGAGGTGGACTTTAATCTTTGTCATTTTCCACACTTATTTGCATGTGGTGATGTTTTTTTTAATAAAGGTATTGTACATCTATGATTATATAAAAAATAAATGTGTGTGGTTACAAAAAAACAATAAAAAACACTAGTCATGTCAAGGATTAAAGTCCACCACCATAAAAAAATCAAAAATGATTTCCATGCAGTTAATACCAATATACTTAAGCACAAGCAAAATAAGCTACGGTACAATAACAATATATACCGTCCTGTAGAAAGGAATACATATTACAATTTTACCAAATTCAAATAATTGCCTGCTTTTTAATATATTGCATATTTCCATATATGCTTGTCAAACAGAAATACTTCAGTTGTATGAAGAGTACAGATATTACATAATTCATACACTTGAAACCTATAGGAATATCTCATTATAAATATAAGGAATGAATACATCCTTAATAAGAAGCATAGAAACCATAATAGTATTAGCATATAAGAAAACTCACATCATAGTTATAACTACAACACTATTTCACTCCAACTATAAAATAATAAAATCAGATATTTTTACCTTTGCAGATTCCTTGAGATGAAGCATAGCAGGATCATTAATATTTTTTCCTGAAGCAGCTTTAGTTGCTTGGATCAAATCACCAAGAGCAGAAGCAACATCTTTTACAGCATTAATTAGCATCACCTTAAAGAAACAAGGAAAAGTGGTCACTGTCACCAACAAGGAATAAGAATTACTTAAGAAAATTAACAAGATTATATATAAGAAAATTCGCTACTGACTGTAAAATAAGTAGGTGTAAGTATCATTTGAAAAAGTAATATCATTTTTACTTAGTTTTAATAAATTTTGAAACTGAAACATAAGGTATTGGTCAGCTTGCGGAATGTAAAAGGAAGGATGATGCATCTCCTTTTGAAGAATCAAACTATGCCGCTGTTATAACTTTAAAAATAAAATCATGCTTTTAACAGAAAATTTAAAAGATTTAGTATAAGCTTTAGCTTCATGAAGAGAAAAAGTATTCACTATTAACCTTATTGAAATGAGAATGAGAATAAAAGGCATTTTACTGAATTCAATATAACTATAGTAAATTATAATATAATATAACAAAATTTACATTTTAAGTTAACTGAAAGGTTTAAATATTAGATACCAGCAGACATAGAAGGCACATTATCAAGATTTTGATAAATTATGGTACACAAAATAACTTTAATACATTAATAAGAATTTACCATGCTTAAGTTAACTTTTCGCTGAAATTCTAAATTAGTTAACCACTTCTTACCTGTGCTTCTGGATTATTAGCTCCAAGTGATGCAGCTCCTAATTTAACAACTTCAGAAAGTTGTACAATAGTAGCTACAGCATTCTGTGCTGCTACAGCCAACTGTTCTTGAGATGATGCAGCACCTAAAAAAATACACACACAAAAATAAATAAGTAAAATAACCTTAAACATTCTCTTTTCTCAACTATCAAGTATTTTTCTTACCAGCTACTAATGTTTTTGTGTCTTCAACTAAAGCCTTAGCTGTTTTCAATATATTTTCTCTGTGATCTGCAAATGTTTCGTCTTCGTTTTCGGCATGCAGTGTACCAGCAGTTGCAAACATAATTGTTGTATCTAAATCTCCAATAATACCAGATACAGTACTTGCAGCATTTATACAAGCCTGTGTACCACGAGATCCAGCTTGAAGGGCAGCAAGAAGTTGAGAAACCTAAAATAATGACAAAAACATGGTATTTTATTGGATGTTTTAGAAAATTACACCTATCAAAGTTCATCTGAATTAATTTGAAACATTAACTTTTTTAATGCACCACATGTTTTTAACATGTATTAATTTACTTTTTTGGAGAGCTTATCTATGGAACCAGTAGTCAATATCTGAATAATTTTATGCTTGAAAAAACAACATGATATTTCATTCAATTTTTTCTTTATATTTCAACCTTTTTAAATGCTACAATGAATGAATTAAAAAATAGCTTGAATTATCTTAATATTCCTTCCTATAATATTACCATTCATAAAGCATATTTATTCCTTTTATCAGTAAAATTATCCATTCAGTAATTGAACCATTTTATTTCTAAACCATTCCTTCTCAAACTTAATTACTGCTACTTCTTTTACCTTTTCTGATGTATGTCTCGCACTATCAGCGACATCCCTTTCAGCAAATACATCACCAGGACCTAACTGACAAGCCCCTGCAGCTTTCACTAAATCAATACAACAATGTCCTAATTCTCTTGTACTTGATGAAATACGAGATGCTACTTCTGCATTAGCTGTAGATGTTGCAGCTCCTTGGGCATCCTTTGCTAATTGACTATATTGGTGGCTTAGATCTGTTGCTAGACTAGCAAGACTACTCACATCGGATACTGATTTGATTACCTGGTTGGAAGAAAAAGGGTTTTGTGAAAAAAATTGAGAAAGTGCTTCCAATTTCTAGTATTTAAATTTGTTTTGATATTGGATTATCTCATCCAATTTCACAACATTATTTTATTTTTGAAAAGGAGGTAACAATTCATTACCGTTCAATTCCTGGCTTTACTGACAACTATTTACGTACATTAAAATACAAAATCTGTACTATATATCTTGACAGTAATATTTAAAATTTCTGTCTTAAAAATTTGTGCTCTCAAGTTTCTTTCATTTATATATGGAGATAAAGTGATGTTTGGTAGTAAGTAACAGTACCAAAATAATCACTAAATTTAAATATGCCAGTACATGTAACATTTTAATTTATTATTGTCATTCTTTGTGAATTACTACTTACAATGTAACTATATAGATGTACATTACATTAAATTAACAATTGTATTTTCATTTTTTTTTCTATGTACCGTAATATAGATACAGTATTTCAATTTGTATGTACTACTTTGTTTAATAGGCCATCAGTCTAAAAACAAAATAAATATTCATGCATTCACTTTACTTGTAAATAAAAATAAGAAACAACACCATTTCTACTTACAATTTCTTGTGAAATCCTTGCAACTTCCTTTGCAGCATTGACCATTCTTGTTTGATAATCAGCAAAACTTGTTTCAGTGGTATGATAATGACATGGTTCATCTACTTGTGAAATGGATTTAGAAATAGATTCAACTAATCCACTCACCATACCAGCTTCACTTGATAAGTTTTCAACTGTACGAATAAAATCATTTATTCCATCTTTCATTCCTTCAGCTGCTTCAGCAATATCTCGATGTAAATGAGATGCCTAAACAGAAAAATGGTTAGTTACAAATATGTTCATTTATTGTTGTAGAATTTGAAGTATTTCCCCAGTGAAAATGGAGCTTTTCCCTTGTGATTGCAATATTGTGTCAATTTTTCAAAATAATCCTGAAAAGTTAAAAATTTCTTTATATTCAGCTAAACATTATGAAGTTAGTGATAATCCCTCTCACACGTTTCAGAAAACTGATGCATTAAATCTTACTAATACTGTATTACAATTTTTTCAACTACCGTACCCAACACTGTACTTAAGAAAGAGAGAAATTCATCACCATCATCTCATTATTTTAAGTAAGTATTTTAGCAAGTATAATTTAAATTCAAAAAATTTGTTAAAAAAAATCATTGTTGTTCACTCAAAAAAATTTAATTCACTGGGGAAAAACTTTCACATTTCTTACTCTTGGATTTCCTCCGCATTCCTTTGATGCTGTGATTAATTGAAGACAACATTCACAAATGGTTTTTGTTTGATCAATAAGTGCCATCTGTTGTTTTGAATTTAAGATATTTGATGCAGCACCAATGCTACCTTCAACCATAGGACTAAAGTAATTCAAGATTTGACGAACCTGGAGAAGAAATCATAGTTTTAATATTGTGTGGTGTATTACAATAGCAACTACAGAAATAATGTAATTATCTTTAATGAACATGTGATTGAATAACTAAACTATAAGAAATGGAAAGAAGTACTACTATATTAGTTTTTGCAATATGAACAATTCATTTCAATATCACTATATCAAATTGGCTTCCTGGGTATAGAAAATGTTCTATAGAGCTATAAAATTCTTCATCGTTAACAAAAACTTTTGAAACTTTTTCAAAATCTTCCAAAACATATTCACTTAGCAAGTTGACGCAAAACCTATAAAATTGCTTATTTGATAACTCCTCTACCAATTCTGAAAGTGCAAATTACTGAAACATATTAACTTACAGCATGTCCTAATTTCTCTGCTTCTCCACAAGCAGCTGTTCTCACAACATCTACTTTCTCTCTTATTTCAGTTGCTGAATTTACCATTTGATCTGTAAAACCTTGAAGTGTATTATCTCTTCTTGGGAATAGATTCTGTCCAATAGCAGCCAAAGAGGCTTGATCTAATTCTCTGATATGACGATTAATTAGTTCAACTGCTTCTGTACTTTCTCTTTGACCAGGAGCTTTCTCTCTGAAATACAAGAATAATACAAATGAGGAAATTTATATTGTCATAGGGAAGAAGATGTTACAGTGTCAACAAAGTGCTTGCAATTTTAATTATACATAATTCTGCTTCCATATGGATATTCAAAATCAATCAAGATAAAAAAAAGTTAATATTATTTGTGACTAGAATTAAATGAATAAGATATTTATTGTCATATGTAGATGCCATCAACCCATCACATAAAATCCATTATACAGATAAACATACACGCTGTAGAATAAAACTTTTAAACAAATAAAAAAAAGTAGTCTTACTAAATAAACATAATTAATAAGTAATAAAATAGTCAACTGTGAGGATTACTTGCAACTTCTTCTTATGATTTATCAATCTTATGATTGATTTTAAGCATAATTAGTTATTGAAAGGGTTAAAATAATCAAATAATAAACTATCAACAGTTTGATGGGTAGAAAAGTTAATAATTAAGCAAATTTCATCACACCCCATCTCCAAAATAGAATAAAACTTACCTAATGGAAGACACAAGTTTCTTGATAGAATCTGAGACAGTTTTACTGTTATTTGCTAATTTCTGCCAAGTAGGTGGATCTTTTGGATTAACAACAAGTGACTTTGCAGCAAGTATCATACTACAAGAACTATCAATTATTGTTTTGCCAGCAGTAGTAATTGGTTCTTGACTTGCACGAGCTTCCAGGGAAATTCTTGCAGGTAATGATACAAATTCAGGAAGGTTTGCAAACTTGCATAGATTATCTACTGCCTCTATCAATGGTTTTGTTGCTTTGGTACATTTTGCATGGTTATCGGGAGAGTAATCTTGATCAAGAGCTACAACAAAAGAAAATATGTGATAGAACTGTTAAGTGTTTGTGCTGTGATAATCATATTTTATACACAGGTATTTCACAAAATTAGAAGCCATTAAAGAACACTAACAAATTATGTAAAAAATATTCATGTAAGTTATAGTAGATAGCAAATAATCAGTTTCTTAGTATGCAGTTGACACTGAGTAGGAAAAAAATCATTTTACTTATAATAGGAAATAGTATAATAAAAAGTGAGAATAAGCTACTTAGATCATTACATTAAAATTTTTAATCTCTTTGAAAACTGTAAATATTTATGAACTAATTTTTCACAATAACACTGAGCTCTTTTTTTTTTTGTTTCCTACCTTTAATAGTTGCAACTAATTCTGATGTGTTACTTGCAACTTCTTTAGCTGATTGTACAAATTGTCTTTTGGCAACTGGATTTGCTGTTCTAGAAGATGCAGCACGACATGCATTACATAATGCTGTTGTATGCTTTGCAATTACTTTTGCAGCAGAGAGAACCTGAGAATGTGGTATTAGATATTAAGAAAATATTACACTTAAAACAAGTAAACTATTTTTTATTTACTTTTCCAGGACAAGTTTGTATTTTTGTGATAAGTAGCATACACAGAAAAATGACAACATACTCGAAAATTTACAATCAAAGCAATACAGTATGTATTTGATGAAGGTCTATGAAGATCATTAAAACTTTATTTTTTCATTTATGTTTGTTCAGAAGGATACTTTATAAAACAGTATTGATGGATATTTCTAGTTTTGTTCATAAGAAATTATTTTCTACTAAGACTTCTCAAATGAAGCAAAAGCACAAAAAATATTAATATATATCAACATCTATGTGATGCTAACATCAGGCAAACATTTTACAAAAATAAACATTTGAAAGTCCCTGAGTAAAAAAAAATTATAAACTATGGAATATTTTAAGAATATCGGTTTTCTAAACAGATCATATAAATTTATAATCTACACTACTCATAAAACAAAAACAATAAAATCAATCAAACCCTTAAACTTCCATTTACCTGTTGTTGAGTACAATGTGGATTAGATAGATTTACACAAGCCATCTGAATAGCCTGAGAAGCTCTTGCAAATTGTGTTTGATCTACCAAACCATATCTTCCAGTAGTACTTGATGGATCAGATATACCAATAAGATAAGCTGCTTGAGCTGATGCTTCCACTAAACCACATATTGCTTCAGCTCCACTTTTCACTGCTTCACTGAATTCTTCATGTTCACATTTCTTTGCATGGTTTGCTATACCTGTCATACCATCACCTAGGATGGAAGGGTAGAATAGGATTAGTATAAAGAACTTCTTTTACTTCACTAATAACATGTATTACTGTGAGTTTGTTCCATATAATATTGTATCAAAATTGTTTCCTTATTCTGCTGAATTATTCCATGCTGACATTTATTTAGATTCTATTGAAACAAAAATATTTGGGGTAACATAAAGAGCAGAGAAATTTATGTCAATAACATCTGCAGCAAATTATCGTAACTTGTAAAATATTTCAAGGTTTGAAAACTTTAGAAGTTATTGCAAAGTTTGAAAATTCAAGAAGAAAAATACAAAGTAGTAAACCAAAAGACTATCATTATTTCTTACATTATACAACACAGTTCATTGGGAAATTAAATAATATTGCTGTTATTCTTATTGCCTAAGTTTAATACAAAACCAAAAGTATCTCTTTTCCTCTCAAATTAAAGTAAAAAAAAAATCTGTTCAGACACTTTTGACTTAGCAATTGCTTATGATAGGCTAGTAAAATGCTTACCTAATTTCTTTGAATTCTCCATGACAATATCCAGACATTCAAAATATGATGCATCACTGAATGGTTCTGTAGGATTATCTAATAATGGTTTCATTGCTTGTATATTTCTTATAGCATTATCACATTCCTTTTGACCTGGTGCAGCTGATGTACATACATCAATCAAGTTGTTTATACTATCTGTTACAGCCCTGGGAATAAAAATAATATGTTTAGATGAATTTCCTTCTAGTACTTCTTTTTTTTATTATTTATTGAATTTCCATTTTATGTACAATGTTATCATATATATTAAAAAAAAACAAGTGGAAGAATATGTGAAATATGGTTTGGACAGTACAGTTTCCTTCTACTACCTAAATAGTTAATATTAGTTACTTTTTATTTGCTAAATTTGATTATTTCTAAATTTGGTTTTTGACTTTCTCACCAATAACTTTGTTTTCCTACGTATCTTTTCATGCATTTTATACCATTACTTTTCACCATATGTCATACATTATTTGAAATATGAAAATTAAAATTATCATAATATTGTCAATAAATTTTCAACACATTAATTACCATACTGCAACAAAAAAGCACATAAACTTCAATCTTTTTACTTAGTAGTTTCACTTTATTACAAGAAATAAAATAAATAATACCTACATAATTCTAAAAAGAAATATTTGAATTTACCTTGCAGCACTAGCCAATTGATTCTTTGCATTTGGTGTTGAAGGATCGGAAATAACAGTCTTGGCAACAACGAGAAGTTTAGAAGAAACCAAAGTAACACTTTTAAGTGAAACAACCATTTGTCCTTGTACTTCAGTATCCTTTGTTTGTCCAGCAATTTCCATTCCAACATCCAATAAATCATTAAAAGCATTTCCAAACCTCTTTGATGATGAAGCTAGATGTGCTGGAGTTTTCGATGAACCAACAATATCACTTGAAGCTGAATTCAAACTGGCAGCAGCTGAATCCAATTCAGATTGAAGTTGACTGAAACAATACAAGTTAAATGGTAAAGACTGCAAGTTAAATCATAAAACTTCAAGTTAAGCTGCAAGTTAAATGATAAAGACAATATTATATAGTAAAGAGCAAAGTGTGAATAGTGTACACTTACCTGTATGGTTTATTTGTATGTGGGAAATGTCCACTTTCAAGCATACTTGCTGCATTACTTATTGAATGCATTGCATCTTCAACATCCTTTTGACCAGGAAGACAACTTACACATTGATTCAGAGACTGAAAGAAAAACAAAAGCATCAGTATTGTTGTTGTTCTGTACTTATATGTCAGTTGATAAAGCAGTCACAAATTGTAGCTTATATAGCGGAATATTGTAACCTCATTACATGTATGGGTCCATGGAAGAAGAATATATTCAAATATATCTCAAGCAAATGTGAATTGATATCATAAAGTTAATGACAATTACAGTTACTGAAAAAAGAAGCAATTCTAGTTACTAATGAAAATACATTTGTTTTTCAAATTTCTTTTTAGTTTTTTAGATTTTCTACAAAAACAAGAGCAGTGTTCTCTATTTCATTTACCTGTGTAACATCTTTGGCAGCATTCTGTAAATTCCTCTGTTGAGAGACATTTGGATTTAACAATGTCTTCTTTGATTCAATAATAACTTTATGAGATTGGAAGATAACTTCAGTTGCAGATGTAAATACTCTGAAAAGAATAAAAAACATTATTTTTAAAAATGGAATATAATTTTACAAACAAGTATAGAAATATGAATATTTTGTATTAATCCACTTTCAAAAACCAAGTAGGGTAAAAACAACTCATTTACCTTCTCTGAGCTTCTCTATCTGATGTAGTTGCTGCAACTGATCTAACATTTGAAACCATATCTTTCAATGCATTTGCAGTATCTCTTGCTGCAAGACCAGTATGATTTTCATTCCCTTCAAAAGCAGCAGATACAAGTTGAGTTACACACGAATTCACTGTTCTTGTTGACGAACTTAAGTCTTGAGCAGCAACCTCAGCCTAAAGAAAACATATCTGTGTTATATTTGGAATACTTTCATTGTTATAAAGAAAAAAAATAATACATTTCATCTTTAAGGTATAAAAGTGGCACACTACAATTGACAAGATGAATATTCTAGTTCATTTAATTTTAGAATTGAATAGTCTTACTTTATCTCTCAAGTATTATGCTTTCTACATCTACCTTAACTAATTGAAACGTACATAGTTCTCTAGCAATGATGATAGAAATATTAATTTAGTTTAATACTGATATTCCAACATAGAATTTGGATGTATACTTCATTATTTTAAGGTATGGTAAAGAAACTTGCTATGCAATACAAATGACAGTAAAGAATTTATCACTACGTAACTCATTAAAAAAGTCTATAAGAATATTAAACAGTCTACCAGCAAACCTACTACTGTAATAAATGAACAATAAAAAATGACTTACTGTATCTCCAGGCAGTGGTTTAAGTTCAAATGCTTCAGCAGCTTTTTGGAAGGAATAAAGTTCATCCTTCAGTGACAAAATCATTTCAGCAGCAGAATCAATTTCTAATGTACCACATGTTTCTTGAGCTCTTCCTACTGCAGTACGTAAATCACTAAGTGATTGAGCTGTTTGTTTTGCTGTATTTGATAGCTGAAGTACTGTAGACTGATCTGATATTGTTGGGAGAACAGCTTTAGCTGATTGAAGCATTCTTGTACCAGGCTGGAAATTAGAATTTATTTTTTTGTTAGTGTTAACGTTAAATAGTTTGTGAATAAATACTTCTAAACCGTTTATTTTATATTAAAGTTCCTTTTTAGAGATGATCCAAAATTATTATTCCAGTGAAAATACAACTAAAATACTTTATTCTGTAAGTGTGTGTTGTAACGTTCAAAATAATGCTGTTGTTGTTGTTGTTGTTTGACACGCAAGACTACAACCCCGTAGTTGCAGCCACGCTGTAATACTATAATTATAAAGCATACTGCATGGTAAATATGTAAGATAATGCTTTGCACTAAAACAATTTGGACACTTTGATTAAAGAATTTGTATGAGCTTCTTAATATAGTGTTCAAACTTGAAAAAGTTACAGAATGAAATCAACCATAATAAAACATCTAAATTGAACAATTTCTTACCTGTAGAAATTGTGAACTTGTTTTAATGAGATACGCCTGTGAATTTGCATTATTAGGTTCCATTTCTAACTCTCTGATAGCTTCTAACATCTTAGTTATAAGAATATCAACTTCTTGACAATCAATAAGTAATTCTTCTTGTGTTGATCTGTTTGTATTATGAGAAGTTGCACCATGTGATGCTGCTATACATTGTTTGGCTGATGCACTTGCATGTTTAGCTGCACTCTGGGATTTCAAATATTAACACAAAATTAGAAAAACTTCAAACCTTAAAAATACTTAAAATTAATTTGTTCAATCCGTTGTGATAGTTTGCCATTATATTAGTATATACTCTGAATCATGTTCAAACTTAATTTTCCTGATGAAGTTAGAAAACTATGTTTTACCATTCTTAATTTATTTTTAACTTTTCAAAATTCATTCTTATATACTACAAAATTGATTTTCAGATGACATGTTAGAAATTTCAATTTAGAAAACTGAATTCTACTATTTTTAATTTATTTTTAACTCTGCAAGATTCGAGGTTATAGTTATAAAGGTTATCTACAGCAAACTTTATAAACATAAAAGCCACATTTTTGTAAAATTCCAAGTAACTCTCTAAGTTCCTTTTACCTCTAAGTTCTTGAGTGCTCTCTTCTTCATAGCACTCCCCGCAGCTTCAGTGGTAACTAATCTTAAATCTTCAGCAGCTCTCTTTAATTGTATTTGATATTCTGATGAATGTGGTTGTGAAGCACATGCTTTTGCTGCTTCTACCATACGTGCTGTTGCATCTGCTAAAGTCTTGGCTGCTGCTAAGAGACGTCTTTGAATATCTGTGTTATGCTGCTCACCAGCTTCACCCTATGGGAACATATCAATTAAGTTTATTAGGTCTATATTTAAGGTGTATTTTACAATATTTCAAATACAATTCATTTTTTGGAGATATGAAAAATAATTTCATCATTGTAGACTAAAATAAATATAAGTATGCCTACTTTCAAACTTGCTTCATTGGTATTAGACAGCCTAACGAATAAAAACCATTTGTTTGACCCCCCTCGCCCCTTATATCTTTATTAATTTTGGTAACATCCATAATTTGTAAGAATAGTGGGGTTAAAAACATTGTTTACCACCTTGATATATGGCATACCTCACTTTACCATCTGAAAAATAACTAATATTTTATGTTTTACCACAAAAAAATTATGACATTTGTGAGATTTTTTGTAAAATCTAGTTGAAAGAGAACAGCAAGAGATAAAAAGGCTGTGAATCAGTAAGGATAGGTAGTAAATAAAAATTTAAACATGGTATCAATATACCACACTCAAGGGCAAGGTTCTATGTAATTGTGAAATAGACTTATAAAACAAATATATCATCCAAAACAAATCTTTTTACCTTAATGGCTTGAATAAGTTGAGCTGTTGCCTGAGCTAATATTCTTGCTTGTTTAACCATTTCAGCAGCATTTCCAGTTGAAGCAGATAATCTATCAGTTGCAGTCATTATTGTATGAACAGCTACTTCTTCAATTGTCTCTTCCATTCTTGCACGCTGGCCCATCCTACAGCACAAATTAACAACATTCATATAATTCACTATCATGGTGAACAATCACTTTTATTTATTTAATAAAAGACATTTTTATGAAAAAGAAACGTTTTTAATTTACATTTGAAATGAAATATTAGCTCTAAATATAAGCTTTTCAAATGAACATCAAATATATGATTGGAAGTTCACATCAGCAGTATACATATACACTTCATAGCATGAACTTTAAGTAAATTCATGAAGATTTAACTTTAATTCTGCTTGTGCAGAATAGCATTGAAGTATATTGTAAATTTAAAGAGTAAAATGTTGACATTAGGTCAATAACATAGCCTACCGAATCTTTGAAATTCTCATTATTTATCTTGCTTCATTAAAAAAGATTTATCGCTTTGAAATTTGAAAAAAAATGACCAGTTTTCTCCATTAAAAATATTGTTAAAACACCAATTCATTATCGCTAAATTTCTTTTGTAATTGTCTCTTACTTGATATGGTTGAGTAGATCATTAAGTGCTTTTGTAACTTCCATTGCAGCATGACTAAGTTCTCTTAATAAATGTTCATCCTGACAGTGTAATTGACATACTTGTACAATACCTTCCACTGCCCTTGCAACTTCACGTGCTGCTACAATTAATTGCTGTTGACATGCTGGACTATTAATAGTTGGTGCAACAACCTATGGAATAAGAAGAAAAGTTGATAATAATAAATATTCCATTATTTGGTATATATCCTCAGTAAGCTACATTTTAATATTTCAGCCCTAATAATTTATTTTCCTGATCAGAATCTCTATTGTAAAGTCCTACGATACAAAAATGAGTTGTTTACTTTTAAGTGTGTAAATAACTATTTAAAATATCAGAAACTGATTAACTGATACATTTTTATAAACAACGTCAATTTGAATTTTGTTAATCTTAAATGTAAATGAAAATTCTATTACTCCAATCAATATTCTTCAATTTAAATTTTGCTCTTTCACAAACACCAAAAATAATCCATTACTCTAACATTACAACATGAAAAAAATGCTACCCAAAAAAGCAACTAATTCTCACCTTGGCACATGCAACAAGTTGTGAAGTAGCAAGAGCACACTGTGTTGCAGCACTAATAACTTCATTATGAGTATCCTGATCAGCACATTGTGAAGCTACATTCTTTGCTTTGAGTACAAGTGCAGCAGCAGTATTTGCTACAGCCTTTGCTAATCCTAATAAAAGATCTTGCATTTCTCTACTTGATTCATCTTCTTCTTCTATTGTTGTTAATACTTGATGAGAAGCTTCACCTACACGACTTGCTGCACTCAGGAAGTTCTGACGAGGCTGGAAATGTTAGAAAATTTTAAATTAGCAGAATAAATATTGGAAATTCATTGACTTAATGGAAATTAAATTCATATTATTAGCTTTAATATTATTAGCTGTAGGACATATTCGCTGAACTTGCTAAATTGTGGTAGTTAGTTAAAGATTTCCTCTTTTTCAGACTAAGAAAATAATGGTAATAATAAAAATAATTACTCTAATAGTGTATAACTAATTTTCTACACATGATGGTTTTCATTCTTTTCAAATCATGAAATAGAAATTAATGTTAAAATTTACATAATGGGACAAGAACTAAAGATCAGTTTTGACTCCTTGTGATCAGTATGCAATAATAAAACTGAAATACTGAGTAGTAGAAATATTTGCTTCCAATATTACTCCTCTATTAATCCTAAGTTACAAATTTTGATGAACTAATTTCAAACAATTTCCCTCCTCACCTCTTTGCTTTCTGGTTCTGCTGCTTTGAGGAAATCACTGAAAGCATAACAAAGTTTCCTAGTAGCATCTAATAATCTTTCACCACTACCGTCATCTTCCATAAGAGCAGCAATAAGTCGAATACCACGTGTCATCTCAGGGAGATTTGTTGTTATTGTATTTATTGCTGCACCTACTGCTGCGTGGTCAACTTCATCTCCTATGGAAAGAAATTTAATTTAAATTTGGTAAATTAATTTGCATGTCTCTATTATATAATACTGCTTATGTGGTGTTGAGGGTAATTTAGGTTTGAGAAGGTGAGTTTTTATTAGATTATGTAACTTCCAGTTTATTTTAAAAATTGCTGGAATGAAACAGAGTCTGTAATGAGGTATCACAAATTAAATAGCTTTAGGTAATAAAAATAATTTTAAGTGATTTGAAATTGTTTTAAAGTGTCTAAAATTTTAGTCAACTGAATAAAACATAATTAATTAAATATCTACATATTATTTTAACTCAATTTCAGTTTGCTAACAATACTGAACTAGAAGTTTCAATAAAATTAAAGTATTACCTTCCCCAAATACGGTATTCTGCAAGTCTTAAAACTATTTGTAACACATAATTAATAAAGTAAACACGAGTGACCTGCATTCCTGTTCAATGTATGCTTGCATATTTCTTTTATTTACAATTCAAAAATAGCTAATAGGTGAATATTAATGAAGGTACTTTCACATTTAAATTTACGCAGTATAATAGTTTGAACTTACCGGAAGTTAAAGTGACCACTTCTGCTGTTGCTGCATTCATGGCTGCAATATGTGAACCAACATTCTGTTTACTGGTATCCAGAGTTGTCTGTTTCCATTTCATAGAGGCCTACAATAATTATTAGGTAAACAGTAAATAATGTTTTATATTTCATATTGTAGATCTAATTAACTTACAGGATCAGATCCTAAATCTGGAAGTTTTGCTTTTGTTTCCAATTCTATTTCTGCTGCTCTGATTGCCTGTTGCCCAGCATTAATTGTACTGATGAGAGCTCGCTGAGTTACACTTAATATGTTTGATACTTTGGTCTGATGTGATTGCTATAGAGAAATTGTTATTAGAATATTGTAATGGGAAGGAGATATAACATTTACACAGACATCGAGAAAATAAAAAAATATATTGTAAAAATAAGATAAAGAAAGTTTAAGAGTTAATTTTATTTATCATTATTTTGCATCACTTGAATTATAAGCTCCCATATTTTAAAGATTACATGTACTTCTATTTAGTCATTATTTAGAAATCAATACAGTAATAAGAACTAAAAGAACAAAGCTAAAATGACAAATAGTGTCATCATGCATACAGTTTGAAATGTTTACCTACTCTCTGTCTGTCACATCCATTTTGTTTCGCTTGAAACAAAAAGAAATTCACAATAAGAAAAATGAATATTTGATAATTGAAAGTTTATTGCTACATTGCACCAAATAAATTTCAATTCAATTCAAAAATAATAATGCCAACCACACTACATATAGGTTTCTACGTAAGATGAATTACTCTACAGTAAATTTGCTCTAACACTGAGTTGCCATATCATGGGAGTTTAAAATATTAACTATTGCATTTTCACTTTGTAAAGCCATGACAATTCGTAAACTGCTTGTAACTATAGCAGCAACTTAAGTTGCCTCATTGTAGTAATCCGTAGTTTAAGCTTTTTAACTGCGTATATAGCTGAAAACGTCTCCTTTCATTGTTGACTGACTATCACAATTTATACACCTGTTTATAAACATGTCAACAATTACTTAACACAGCGGAGAACATAAAAAAGTTACCAAAAGTAAGAGCAAAAATAATCCTAATAAAAAGAATAACTATACCTATCAATGCAATGAAGTTGTCATTATTATATTGAATAACCCAAATGAGTGAAGAAACCCTATAGTCATACACCTTTGTTAGGTTCTTTCAATTCATTTGTAAATATTCTTACCATTGTAGGTGTATGAGCTACATCAGCTTGACCACTGATAGTGGTAAATTGAGCACCTTGCATATGACCCGTTCCATAAGTATGAGCCCCTGCAAAAAATTTGCTTTTATAATTTTTGGGTCTTTTTATAGTGTCTGACGTGATTTTATCTAGACTTTCTTCTTGTGTTAGTTGTATACTGTTTGGAAATCAAATTTTGCTTGTTGAAATGATAAGAAAAACAGAAAAGTTTGCTATTTGTTATGAAATTTTTTGACAATGTATGGTGAATTAATAAATAACTGATCATTTGATGTTTGTATTATTATATTATCTGACAAACATACACATATTTTCAAAATAATAACAACATCAATTTTATTTTAATGCATGTAAGATAATTTAGTGCTAAATTCATGTATGGTAAAGTTCTACTAAAATAATATTTATTCAAGAAAAGTCACTGAAGCTCTGAAAATCTTTTACACAGAGTTATATATTTATAAAAAGAACATAATTTTATGAAAGTAATAATATTCAAAGAATGGCTGTATAACTCTTTCAATAAATCTAACAGATTAACAATCATGTGACATAAATTAACTATAATAATACTGATGTAAAAACAAATTATTCTAAAAATATTCCTTAAATGAAATTTTCTGCTCCACTAACTATCTCAGAAACTTTATTAGGTTGATTTTTTTCAGTAGTTCTTTTGCCAGCATTGATGTGCCAAAACAAACATTGAGTCATAATTTTTGCTGCTCAGCATCATATAAAAAATAGTGAAGCAAGAGCTGTCATCTCATTAGCTACTACAAATATTAGTTCCTGTTATTTACAGCTCATTTATTTTCATCACTCTGCAATATATTATATTTTATAATGTCACTTTTGACATTTCTACATCTTCTAGAGTATTAAAAATATCCATGTACATAATTACTACAAATTATTATTGATTACAATTCAAAATAACTATTACTAGGCCTACTTGAAAGAGTTTGCACAATCTACTAAAAATAAATACTAGATCTAAAGCTGGAAACTGGATTTTGTATTTTATCACCATTAAGTTTGAGTGCTGAATGGGTTTTTGCAATGGTGCATAAACAATTAAAGATTTCCATCTCAAAGTTAATCGTTTTAAAATTGTAATATATCTCACTAATTATTCATTAACTGAATATTGTAGGCCTATATTCAAAGTTAAAAAAAATTCTAGGTGACAGATTTTCATTTATAATATCAGATCAACTTGTCCTGAATTTAAGTTAAAACTCTGATAGTGTTTATTTAAAATTTGAATAATCCAGTTTTCAGTAAATTTGAGCTGAAATGTTTCTTACCATTTGCTCCTGCTCTCATAACTGCAGGTTTTGCCACAGATTCTGTATTTACTTTTCCTATTTTGCTTGTTTGATGCTGCATTATTGTGGCTCTGAAAGTGAAATAAAAAAAATGAAATGTTGGTAAAGATATTTTCCAATAACAATTTTTTGAATTGCAGACCTACTAGCACAGTTTTTTTAATTGCCCATAAAATAAAAAACTTTCCATGAAATTCTAGGATATTATAGTAATGTATTGATAGGCCTACTATATAAGATTGGTACCACAAAAACATTCTATTCGACAATATTAGCGTAATAGTACAATAAATTTAAAACAGAAAGTTCCTTATTAGCAAGTACACATTGAATGAAGTTTGATGTTTTTGTGAATTGGAATAATTTATAATAGTTTAAAATACAAGTCTGTTCTATACTAAAGCAAACACCTCACCTGAGTGGTGAAACACTATCTTCAACCATTGTTGATCCTTCATCACCTTCAATACCATAATGATCTTTCGCCTTTTTCTGGAAACATCAAAATAATGGTACAAATTAAACAAAATTTGCATAATATAAGATGGATATTAAGGAAGATTACTGTATGTTAGTTTAGAATATTTATAAAATTTATCCATTACCAGTAAATTCATTTATAATTTAATAAACTAGTGCAACATCATTACACATAATTTAAAACACCATTTTATAAGTTCAAAATTTATTATAAATAGTCTCTATGTTTATATAAGAAGTTCTATAAATCATTGATTTCTTTTTTTAGGTAATAGGCTATATCTAAGTAAAATTATAATAAGATTTTCACTACAACAATTACCCTACATAATTATATAATTCCACATGCTTTCTTACCTTTTTTAATATAATATCAATATATCCAGCAATGAGTTGTGATATTTGTTCTCCTTCAGTTGTCTGTACTGAATAATACTGATCAGAGTAATCTCCAAAATCTAAAGTGAATGTATTTGGTGATGCAGCCCATCTCCTTACAGTTGTTAATGGCCATGTTTTAAGAATTTCCTTTGTTTTCTCATCAAGTCGAAGTACTGAATCTTTTGTTACTCCAAGAAGTCGAGGTACAAGCTTGTTTTTACCCTTAAGTTTCTCCTAAGAATATCAGAAACAATATATTTCAGATGAGTGACGAATTTTAGAGTTGGATTATCTTAGAACGATGTTTATTTACCATGAATATTTAGATAATTTTCAACAGAGTACTTGACATAAAATGATGTATGAATATAGATTTTTTTGACTTTTTTAAAATTAATACTACATAAAAACTTTTTACAACTCTGAAAATATCAATATCAATCACCATTATAAAAACATAAACTGTCATACTTAGTATAGTTCAAAATAGTTTATCCAGTACAGTATACAAAGATGAAAAAAAGCTTAAAATGCATATATAAAAAATTTCTTACTTTGACCAAGAAAAAGGTTACGCCATATGTCTTGAGATCTCTGGCTGTTTTTGTATAGATTACTTTTGCATCAAGCTCACTTAAGTCCTTTCTTGTTTGATGTGTAGAGAAGATTTTCTTTTCAATTCCTTTTACTTTAACATAAGATTGAGGTAAGAATTCTTTTAAGCTGTAGAAAGAACGATACACAAACATTAATGAAAAGACTAACTTAATTTATCTATGAATATACTTACTCTAAAAATCCAGTTTTGTGTTTTGATTCAATGTAGTCTCCAAACTGAATCTGTGTTTGTAAACCAGCAAATTCACAGGCTTTATCTTGTGTAACAGGATGGGTGCCATCAATAATAGCATCTCTGGCTTGTACATACAGTAAATTTAATTGTACTGGATCTCGAGAATCAATATTCTGGTCAGAGAAGAAAAACTTTCGCCTTAGTAGAAGAGGTTCTTGCTCATCAATACCTTGTTCACGGAGGGTTTTCGAATGGTCTATCCAATTCACTGAAATAAAATCAAACTGTCACTACACAACATCCTCAACTTTTGTACTGTTTTAAAGAAAGCTCTATAGTTGATTTGATTAAAGATTGAAAGAAAACTTTCAGAACAAATAATGTTTGTAATGATAAAGAAGTTCATGATTTTATAAATAATCTATAAACCACTATTGATAAAAGTTGACATAAATATATTCACTGCAAATCATGCAAACTTAGTGATTTTAGGTATTCCAATTTGTCGAAAGTAAAAATTTGTGAATAAAGTATCATATATACAATTTTTTAAATCTGAAGGACCTAAATCGATTAACTCTTCAAAGTTGTTTGACAGTAAACACATTGTTGTTTTGACAGTAAACACACCTGTTTGGGTGGTTTAAATTCTCTATTTTCTATACAAATCGCAAGAAAGTAAAAGAATTTAAACAAACTAACAAGGGATTATCAGTTGGCGGTTGTCAGAAACACCCTTGATGGGCTAAACGGTTAGAGTTCTTATGATTGAAAATTCACTATAAGAAAATGCTTATCACATACAATGAAATTAAAAAAAACTTCCACTTTTTTTACACACTGATATCTGTAAATAGTCACAAACTATACAAATATTGTGTCAAAAAGAAAAAAAAGCTTACCTTCATCATCAGTTTTGAGTTTCTTTCTAAGTTGTTCCATTTTTGCATCTCTGTCTTTGTCTTCTTTTCTCCTTTTTAGTGTGAGCGTACCAACATTAGGTTTATTTTCTTGTTCTTCTTCAAGAATCTCACGAACTAAACTATATTCATCATGATTTGTAATGCCTAACAAAAAAGAAAGTTTTTTCATCAACTTAGTTATAATATGAATCACAATATCACATATCCCAAAGCATATCTTCCAAAACAATGAAAAAAAGTGTAACAGTGTAAGGCACAGTGAATGCATTCATCTTCTTTTAAAAAATCTTCTGTAGCAATGCAACAAAAATATTGCAAATATGTTGCCTATGATCATGATACTATTTGTTTACTAAATTTATACCACTGCAGTTTGGTAACTAATAAATTTAAATAGGCTACTTTATTTTTATATAATAAACTCATTCTTATTACAGCATAAATATATTTTATAAACAATAAACAAACATGACTGAGTATATTTTACAAAAAGTTGGTTAAACTGTATACATTAATAAAGAAACAAGAAAATTTGCCACACAGCAGTTACGAAGAAGTTACAAATCAATATTGCTAATAATATTACATATAAACCTACTGTCTTTAGTATTGCAGGAATGATTGATAATGCCTATTGCATATATCACAACACTTATTCCAACTTTTACTATTATTTAGTTACCATATATAACTATAAAAACATAATATACTCTACTTTGAGCAGCATAGTTAGTATACAATCAAAACAAAAGGAAGTTAAGTTAATAAATGAATACTTGTAAATTAGTTCCCCCATCTACAGTAGGCTAATGCTAATAATATATTTATACTTGTGAAAAGATATTAGTTTATAATTATGCACAAGTAACTTTTAGGACAGTTTAACTACATTCTCAAGTCATTTGTTCTTACCTATTTTTGTACATATAACAACCATAAGATTGGCAACAGGCTGACTATCATCAACCATAATTGTCTTCAATGAGCCATCCAACATTCGGATTTTTATTCTACGAGTCTTTTTTCTGTATTCTAGAACATCCTGATAAAAAAGGGAAAGAAAGGGAATAAATACAAATATTCTCTTCCTCAAAATCATGAACAGTTCAGAATACTATAGTATAAGAATTGCTTTTCTACTTAAGAAGGTGGAACAATTTGGGAATTCATATTGGAAAGAATGTTTCCAAAGTGGTCAATATTTCATTCTGACATTTTATGAAGATTAAATGATGTGTTGTAGTGCATCAACTTTATTATATATCCATGGATGAAGTAAAAAAAGGGAAGAGGGTGTGGTCAACTACTTTACAAATTAGAACTAATTGCATGTGACCATGATTCCAAAAATTATACAAATAATAATCCAATTACATATTATGTCATATTATTAAGAAGAGAAAAGTTCACCCTTATCTGTCATATAACTACATAGCTGTCAGCCTTCAACTTGATGCACTTCCAAATGAAATAAAACAGGCTTGTACTCATGTTACATTCACTTGCAATAAATGAATTCTTTTCACTGATACTCAAATACTATTATTGTAATAGTATCATTAATAAAATAACTTTAGGATCTAATCGTTTCAGCAATGAAATCAAAGTTTACTAGGCACCATTTAATTAGAAACAGTTAAGTTCAAAATGAAACAAATGAATCTGCAGTCGATTGTCGAACATGTTTAATAGAATAAGACCTATTACAACTGCTAAAAAGCTCTAATTTCATTATAATCTATCAAGTATCTAAAAACGTTTAATGAAATGGAAAGAAAATTTGCGAGAAAAAAAAAGTCGAATGCTTACTACTTTTTAAAAGCTACTTTTCACCCATAAATGAGTCTTATTTTCTTTATCTATACAATGCTGTAATGACATGTCATATTTTCATGTAAAATAAAGTGAATAAATACGAAAAGTACACCTGTCGTGCCTTTGTGAGAAAAAATAAAGTTCGGATCTTCGCGAAAAAGAAGCATCTGTTCTATCGATCGTAAACGATGAAAAATATGAGGAACAGGCAGAATTTTAAATCCACGATTAATGTGATTCATAATAATACTAATTGTTTGTTCATAAAACAGGACAGCCCTTGTGTCACGAGTACGTTTTTATCGATAAATCATTGCTAGACGCCAACAGTTGCTTTTGTCGAATTTGTTTGTCGAAACTCGGAATGACTCATCACTACTAGCAATTAATAAATTAGTCTATTATACAATTTACATAGAACTGTATTCATTTTCGATACTAAATGAAGTGTGACAGACAATGGAACATCGTGATCATTTTCAGTTACCCATTCGATGCATATATAGCATATATGTAATAAATTGCCTATACGTATTAAAAGTGAGAAGAAATCACCTACTACATCATCTAATTAATCTATCAACGCCGATGATTGATTTAAAATTAAGTTTTAACAATAAAAAAACTCAAAGAAAACACATTCTTTCCCGTTCAAGCTTCTCACTCTTCTGCTCTTAGCGACATAAAGAAACCATAATGGACTGAGATTGTGACGATTTACCAAAATAACTTGAACGTGAAGAAGATTCTTTAGGATTATTTGGTGGAAAAAGCTAGAAGCAAAGTTGTAATAAAAGTCTCACAAAATGAAACAAAAAAAGAGAAAAAGCATGTTGTTATTCACGCTTCACACGTGGCACCGTCAGCTGAGTGTACAGCTGCTGTAAGAGCTACAACGAAGCTGTGTCTCGCCACTGACAAACGATTCACACAATCGATATTTTCCTTCAATGGAGTAGAGTAGAACGAAAATGTTCCCGTGTACTCACAACTCTTCGCTACGAAAATGCAACGAGAGATTCTATACGATACTCTTTCGGATGGAGAAAATTAATAACTCCAACGTTTTTGTTTTTCCCTTACATGATCTGTGTATAGGTTAATTGGAAAATCTTAATTACTGAGAAACAATAATTGCTAGTTGCTACACCAAGAAATGAATTTAAGATTTTATTAAGATGATGTATCTCTGTGTAAAACATCGGAAAATGTTGAAGTTCATTGATGAGATTGACAAAAGGAACATAATGGTGTATTTCTTCTTTCTCTTGCTCTTTGACCAAATTAAAATTCGTGATTTGATTTCTGTTTAGATTCAATGGCTAGCGATGATAATTCAAGAAATAAGATAATGGTGTGTAAAGCAAACAAAATATTTCAGTTTTGTGTTATTAAACTCTCGACATTGCAAGTACTTCACTTATAATCAGGTACTGAATCCTTATACCCACTGAACTTCACCGAATTGTTTGCAGTTTATACGTACAAGAGAAATAGATAAGTACGCTTAATTAATAACATAGGGGGGGAATGTTACAGTAGAACGCGAGCTAAAAGGACTCCCTGAATAACTGTTTCAAATGAAGAAACAGGATGGAATTTTCGCTTGTTTTTTCAGACCGTCGCTTTAATGAAGTCGCCTTCTATATAGTGTTCTTAATTAAAGTATAGCATTAATTCCAAACACAGCATGCATGAGTTAAATGGTTCATTGCAATATATATGTTCGAAGAGCAAGAGAATGAGTGAAAGGGGAGAAAAGAGAGGGAGAAAACAACGGGAGAGAGAGAGAGAGAGGTGATGACGAAGAATAACACCCTACCACAAACGAAGCGAACATTACCACTATCAAACTTCAAGAGAAAAATATTATTTGATCCTTGAGCTTTTTTTCTTCTTCTCAGTTATAGTATATCTATTTAAATTTGCTCTTGGTTCCAGTTCGTTTGCTCCATCTAGAGTTTCCCGTGAAAACAATAAGCTCTCACTTTGTACATTTTTATGTGTCCCTTAAGGCTTAGGATCGGATATTGTTTTTGATTTAAAACGTTCCTTGGAGTATAATGAGAGATGAAAATATTCTGCGGACGTATTAACAGCAGTACTACGAGAATGCAGAAGTTTGCGAGTTGTTCAGAATCATAAAATATACAAGAACGAACAACATTGACAATTTTTGACTATGGAACTGACCAACTACAAAGAAGGATTGCTGATAAAGTACAACAGATCACTGATATTTCCTAAAAATTAAAAATATTTTCTAGGGTTTACTGAAAAAAGTATACACCAAACTTCCAATAGTAATGAAGTCTTTTGATTTTCTATTAGTGAAACTAACACATTAAGAGAAAACCAAGTTGAAAATAGCATCAAGTAATCAACAGTAAGTTCACTAAGTTGCCAAGGAAACCAAGACCACCGACTGATTCCCAAACACTTTTAATTTGTCTAGAAGAACTCGAAACGTTTTGTCGTGCTCTTAGCACTACAAAGTATTGAATGCTGGGAAAAGATTTGTTGTCTCAAATAAATTAATATTCATTTCTATGCCATTACCATTTCCAAAATAATATAAACTTTCATATAGTTACAATAGTGTCAGTAATTATTTCGCTTCCAATCCGTTTTTTTTTTCAAAGTATACAGCTTCAAGTCAAGAAGTAAATTATTTCGTACCAATTCTATAAGATGAAGAACTTTCCAACATTCTAAATTTGAAATCTGAAGATACGTCTAGCAGTCTCATCAAAAAGAGAGAGAGAGAAAAAATCCGAAGCAAACTTTTATCTTTCCCCCGATTTCCCCCCTTCCCCATTACTTCATGGAAAGTCGAAGAGTCAATGTAATGTAGCAGTAATCGTTTTTCCATCATCAATTGAAAAAGTCCAAGCTTAGTCTTGTATTTGTTTCCCGTCTAATCTATAAAGCTGCGTGTACAGTGACCACAAGTCTATGTTGGTTGTAAATCTTTGTTTCTAGCCAATTCCACAGCTGAGGAAGACAAGGCTTAATGGAATGCTGAGTACTTGAGACGACAAGGGAATCAGTTCGAAACAAACACTACTATTCGGAGATGCAGAGTAAACAAATAATATATACTATTAAGAATGTAATCAGTTTAGTAATTAATCAAAATGTAATGAATAATCCAATCAATAATGAAGCCAATAATGAATAGAGTTGGCTTTTGTATAAAAGGACTAAAAAGGTCTCAGTTGTCATTGGATAAAAGAAAAACTTTACATTTTCGTCCACCATTAAGAATTCTATCACATAATATCTCCTAATTTCAAACATATTTCAACATAAAATGTATATTTACTCACCCCCGTCCTCAGAAGGTAATAGTCCAGATTTCTTCCTGGCTCTAACCATACTCCTTTCTTCGTATCTTCGCCAGAAATAAACAGGCCATAATCTTTAGCTGAAATAAAACAAAAAGATTTCTGTAAATTTTAATTCAGACTAACCGAGTTTCCTTGATTCCAACATCAATGTTATACAAATCGTCTAATTCAGAAAATTTAGGAAAATCTTACAAGTTAATTTAAATATCAAAGGTTATTATAATATTATAAATTTCTTTGAATTAAATAGTGAATAACTTACAATACTCCAATATAATGTATTAATACAAATCGTCATTTAATTAGACCACTTGAATTCAGTGGATTTAAACGAAATTAGTTGATTTTGACAGAGTTTTCAGGGAAACTTAGGTACCACAATAAAAAATATGCTATACAGTATAACTTATTAAATCATGCACTGTATAACACTGACGCTTTCAACATGTCGATTTTTATTTTGAGAATTTGGAAATTTGAAAATCTCATTTGTCAATCTACCGACATTATTGTACCATCCATACAAAATCTTTTGAATAAATGAAACAGTAAAGCTTATAAATTTCTGCCTTTTCATATTTCAAACAATAATAAATACTCACAAACGTCTGAAATATTTTAGTGAACAATTCTATCGATCTATAATTTGTGAAACAATAAAGTAGTCATAATATTAACTGTCAATAAATATGCATGGCTGTGACATCATTTCAAAAACTGTAATAGGAAAATGCTAATTCTCTGCCGATTCGCAAATGATATTTTATCATTTCCAGTTTTGCACACAGCTGGATTAATCTTATTACATTATACAACCAGCAGCAAAATAAAGAAAACAGGTATTGGCACATTTCTTGCCACAAAACAAATGAAATTTCTACAAAGATCCATATGTGACATTTTTTTTACATTTTTGAAAGTTGTAAAGCTATCAGATAGTCGCAAATTATAACATCCAGTTAGTGGCAAATTATAATAGTTATTGTAGTCCACATTGTTTTTAGAATAAAACTTTATCATTTTACTTTTGGTTCTTGCAATTATTTTCATTAATATATTTAAAACCTAAGAATACCACGCTGTTGTAATAAGCTATACTGAGCATTTGCAATAACACAAATACAAAATCTAAGTTAAAAAAAGTACATGAATGTTTTTTTTTTTTTTTAGAAAATAATGCCCGGTAAACTAAACTGTGAGTTGTTGCTAGGAAAATGCTAGAAATGTAAAATCCAATTCGAAATACGTTTTCATTTCCACTCATCATATTATGTAGAGTATAGTTGGTAACTCCATTGAGACAACCCGGTGGAAATAAACATTTTCATCAATTCCAGGAGAGCTCCCAGAGTTTGCTCTATTAACTCATTTGTTTAATGCAAAATCATGCCAACTTCGAGAGCTTGTTCAGTGCTCTCTTTATGCATGTGTAGGATTAAAACACTGATAGTACTATCAGTTATACTACTTTTTTTTGTTCTCTTCCTAAAAATTTCCATAGTAGCATGATGCTCATTTTGGGGAAATTCAAACAGATGCGTGATAGATTTTGTAGGCAGAAATACAAATCCCAATTTAATGCATCAATGAAAATGAAGTTGTATTAGATGGAAGTTCAATATAATGCAGGTAATCGCGTATTCAAGTTAATGCATTTGTTTCAGTGCTTGCATAAAGATCTTATAAAACGAAGATCAAAATATAGAGTTAACAACCTTATTATACAAAGGTATAATTGAGAATTATTTAAATTAAATTCATCTATAAAAATGCAACCGTTTAGAAACGTTCTGTTTTCAGTTGATCGTACATTAGGCTAAATTCGGTTCAGTCAATTATTATCTAATATCTATAGATTCTACACGATGTATGACAGTGTATCTATGATATGCAATTCTGTAAAGTATATCCTTCGAGCCATTTTAATATGAATGATAGAATGCACTATCCAATATAAACATTTTACAGGAGAGAGTAGCAAAATTCATAAGTATATCCACAGTATCACTTGCTATGTATGTCTACAATAACTTTAATTGTATTGCATCCTCATTCATTCAAGTGTAATACGAAAAAATGAAAATGCTTCCAACAAAAATTAATATCCGAAAACAATAACTTATAAACTTATTGTATCAAGTTGGAGTGAAATAATGTATTTGGTGATTTCATCAGTAGATTATTTTATGTGAGTTTGTGACGAGTAGTGGCAATTCCTAATCATGTTCATCAACATTGTTTGTACACTTTCTCAATGGACCATTACGTGACAGTACGTGCTTCCACTGTAGTAGCACTTCCATTGTTTATATTTTGGAGTTGGTTTGTTTACAAATGATTGAATAGTTCCCACCAATTGGTATGAGGTAGCAAAGCACAAATACAAATGCGTGGTGGTTACTTCATATAGTCTATATGTGAACAGGGGACTAGTAGGTGAGAATGAGTCAAAGGTTAGATAAGTTTATATTTGTTTCTTTGAAACTTAATCATTAGTAAATTTGATATTGGATCAGGACATATCATTAAAAATACCGAAATAACTATATATTCTTGATTTTTAATAATTAATAAAGGCATATAACTGTTCGTATTCTTGGACACTGATTATAACAGACCAACAATATCAAAATCCACATTTATAATTATGCTTATATTCAATCTGCCTCATAGTAAGTAAATTATCATCTTCTTAAATTCCATAAATGTACAAAAATAAAACAAATATGATATTCCCAGTCTTCTGCTATTCCTTCAGCAATATTAATTATATCCTGAAATACACTGATGTGTTTAGTTTGCCGGCATAATGAAAGAGTATAGGCTACATGAAGATATTTTTTGACGATAATCTACTTAGAGAATTTGTTGAAATAAGAAGATAATTATCCATTCTCCCTTTTGAACTTTCGTGTTCCTTGTACTGCTTCTTGTACTATTCTATTAAAAAATTCTAAAAGACTAAAACCGACGTTTGAAATATTACTGAAAAATTGGTCGTTTGTTCGATAAATGTTACATTCGAGTAACAAACGGCTAAAAAACCGACAAAACCTATGAAAAACTAAATATAAAAATGTTGAATCAGCAAGAGTACAAGACCAACCCCTAAATTATTCCATCAAATCACATTAAATTCTTTAACACTAGTCACTTCGTGCCTATTCTAATATGGAAATTTATTATGTCGGCGTCATACAACTTTATATAAAAGGAAATCACTTTTTTTTCTATCACAAGGAATTATGTCATTATAGACAAACCCCCCCAGTGGTGACTGCTTTTGTAACATGTGCTCCTAACAACATATAAAAGTTTCATGTATTTACGTTTGGAAAATGTGTGATTTATTTTCTTACATTTGTTTATTTTCTGTATTCGTTATCCTGGCTTTCGCTTATTTTTACTATGGTTTTCAAAGAAGCCTGCGGAGAAGCTTTTTTATATAAAAGAACAGTGAGTTTTGTAACAAAATATTAAATGGGATAAATTATAACTTGAAAGCTTTTAATAATTAGAATTGCCATATTTCAAGCAAAATTATAAAAATTTGTATAGAAGTTAACATTAGTTCTTCAGGAGTATACCCATCATGTTCAATTCGTTGAAATGAAAATTTAAATCCAGAAAGTGTTACTGCTTGTTTATATTTTAATTGAGTTTCTATCTCTGTCTCCTCATTCTGAAATTTAACTCTGAATTCTATAAGGACAAAATGTAGCAAATAATAATTATATTAAAACAACATAAACTACGAACATAAGTAATTAACATCATATTTTCCTATTTTGATAACAGATATTCTTAGACCACCGACAGGTATTTTAGACCAAATTTCGTCCTTTGTTACTTAGATCTATATTTGTAAATATTTTTGGTAATAATAAAGTTCTGCTAATTCTATGCTTAAAAAAATAAGTTCCGTTTCTTTCTGCAAAATATCATGTATTCCTATAAAATAATTTCTTATTTCGAAATAAAGTAACATCCAAAAGAAAATTTCACTTACCATCATCCTTTTTGGCTTCAGATATTTTTTCTCGTATAATTCTGCATGTGTCGTACACTGTCGTGGAGGGATCGAATTGTATCATTTTCGTAACATTGCAATCAACAATGCTGATTTTCAGCGATAACGGTTCCATTTCGGCTGTCGTTGCTAAAAAGAAAAGAGAGAAAATTTGCATAAATAACAATGTACATCAGAATATACAGCTCTTAAACAAACATAAATGTCACATCTTCATTAACTTGCATTGTTGATTGGTAAATTTTTCCTGCTAGTTTTAAGCCAAATCAAATAAAAAAACACTCTACATATCTGTGTTTTAAAAAATCAGCACTTTCCGAACAATCTCAAGGATGAAAAATTATCTATCTCAATGCACAAAGGATAAAAATATCCCTATGTGATAGGAAATAATTCACAATTCCCAAAAGTTATTGCTCAAAACGTACTAAACACAATTTTTTCTGAAATTTTCAGGATACTTTTATTTGATTTTTTTTCTAGCGTGACATCCCGTTTTCCACACAGCTTATCGGTCCCTTGAGAGCTTGAGTACAATAGAAAACAAAGAAAGTGAAATGGTACTGCGTGTTGGAAAACACTACCTCCCGCTGAAAAAAACTACACGTTTAAGTCCATAAAAATAATGATCACAATTGCAATAAATGATGCTTCTATATTCCGTCACAAGTAATTCATGAATATCACAAAACTGAAAACTTTTAAACGGAGATACACATTTCAAAACCGTTTCATCAAATTATCTACGCTTGAAAGGAATATGTTGCTTCTCAAATACAATGATACCACTGAAACTGGTCAGAAATAATGTCCTTTATTCGTAGAAATTAAATGTTGTAAATAACTGTCATTATGTAAGTAATAAATGAAGGAACGAAACATACAGGTTATTTTTTATCGCCTCAAGGAGCTGCTCAAGGCCTCAAACCTTCCTGTATTGTAATAGTAGCTTCTATTATACACAATTCGCCATGGGGAAGAATATATTTCGCAATCAAGTTACTGCACCTTTACAATAAGGACTTACTATTTATTCCAACATTACACATGGGATTTCTTGCTCTTATTCTGATACCAAATGAGGAAAATAAAGGAAATATTAGAAAAACTTATTTGAGTGTTGTGATTAACTATTTCCCCTTAAAGAGGTTATTTTTAATTTAAAATTTAAAAAATATATAGACTATTACTAACATAACGTTAGCAGTGTTGTCCAATAATTTTTGGTTTATTTGAACAATTAAATCTTACGTATACGAGACTGCCATTATATTATTGTGACCAGAATGCTACAGCTGTATACGAGTTCATCATATATTTGTATGTCCTAAGAATTTCACGATAGTCATAAATAATGTGTCGTAAAATTAAAGTATGCAGTGTAAACTGTGGTCATCTAAAAGAAACGTGTGAGCTCGCGTTCACGCTGGGGCATTTTCTTTTTAATTCTTTTTATTTTTCGTCCGCCATACGAAAATAAATATATTAGAACCGCTAGAAACGGACAAACAGTGATCTGAATGACAACCACACCATTAGTAACGGGGAAGTCGGTACCCAGCTCACTAAAGTAAAATAATTATATATTATTTTTAATCCGGTATAGTGTTAGTAGGCATTCCAATAGTGGTTAAATGCTCATTTCGTTGCTACACTTTTAAACTGTATATAACTACTTTTTCTTTAATAAGTTTTAATTTCTAACTGCATGTATTTAGAAATTGTCACATCTTTAAAATTAAAACTTGCTAATGGAATATATACCAAAACAACAACTTAAAAAGGTACTAGCCTAATATACCGTAGTTTATTTTTAATTGTATATCAAAAACACCACTAAAACATTTTAATATATTCTAAATAAAGAAGGTAAACTGTATTTCATAAGTTGTACCTCCTACACTTTTCAAACAAGTATAAAATTGTTTTTCAGATTTCCACATCATCGAAGAGGAAACCACTTACGAATCATCATATTAGCTTTTATCATCTAGATCGATTGAAAGTTGTAGGCAAGAGTGTTTCGCAATCGAACCGCCAACAAAATGACACAACGAGATTCTTCTTTCTCCTCAAGACAGAAGAGAAGGAGAAAAAGTGTCATTGTGATAATTTTCACGTTTTTTGACAATCTTAAGAAATATTTGAAAATTTTGGTTATTTGTATAGCCCATAGCAGTATAGCAGGTGTGTTTATGAAAACATAAGAATGGGGGTAACCTATATATTACAACTGCCATTTAACAGTTCTCTTTTATTCGAACTATTACTCTGTTACAGTATTACAGAGTACAGTATTACTCTGTTGAGTCTGTATCATGTCACTTCGAACTTCATTTCCTCATATCTACATTTGAAAGAACCTCAGCAGGAGAATTTCCAGATCAATTTCAGAAAACACAAGTGAAACATTTTTCGGTTTTTGCATGCAAAAATAAATCAGCATTACAAATTTCAACATAACGAGTACCAATTTTTATCAGTGTAAGTAATGTGGTAGTAAACTATTTGCTGGTGACGTGAATTACTGTAAACTCCGTATTTCACCACACTCGATATATGGAATTAACAAAATCAAGTTTTCCACTTGCTTTTCAGATGTTACTTATTGAAAATTATAACTTATAATATTTTTTACCCTAAAATCATTATTTTAAGATATGCTGAAAGACTTCCTGTATTATTTAATCATATTTTGTTGCTTGAAAATATGAAAATTTACAGACAATTACAATCATGATATAGTTGAATTCTGATTTTCTGATACAGCTACGGAACAAAAAATTTGAACAACAATAATTTAGAATTAATACTTTAATAGGTAAGAAAAATATAAGCTAATGACCATCAGTCTGAAACATTATTAATAGAATATCATAGTTTAAGTGATTCATTCTAGTTATACCCGATATCACTATACGTTATCGCCGAATGATGACCCTTCAAATACATTTCTGTTTCCTAAATTTAGGCATAGTTTAGTGTCTGAAGCAACTACGATACTATTATACGCATGTTGTGCTTCTACACGAGAAAATAGCTACATATTGAATTTTAATAGTAATTTTAAGTCGAAATCGTTATCTCATTAATAAGATGATGCAAACGAGAGTAACTATAGTCAGTATATTCCTCATTATTTTTCAGCTATAAGTAATAATTGTACAAATTCCTTTTCTTACAAATGCAAAGCACGTCTTCTTTAAGCAGAGAAAACAATGAAATATTAAAATTAGCGAAACGCTTTGAAACCACGTTTGGCAACTAATCAACTCTCGTCCCACCTAAAATCGTATTTCACTCGCTTAGGTCTCGCACCTGTAAACTGTTATTGTGATGTTTCGGTTTCGTTTTAATACACAACAAGAATCACTTTGGTAGTGAGTTAAACAACCGTTGACATGACTCTGAAAACAGAAACATTTAAATATTGAAAAATTTTAATAAAATAAAAGTAGTCGTACATGAGAAGTGTTGCGTTTTGTAAAACTGTTCAAATAATTTAGATTTAAAGGGTTATTTACAGATAATGAATTTCCGGTTTCCTGTGATTTTCTTGTACGTTATATTATTAAAGAATTTTTGCAAAAAGTTTGACATTTTTTGACCCAACGGATCAAGAGATATTTCTGTCTATATAACCGATAGAGTTTTTACAAGGTAGCACAAATTGACTTGCTTAATTTCGCTGCCTTGCGAAAATATGAAAATTTTTCGCTGAAAAACACATATCTATTAAGTAGTAGCAAAAGTGTCTTAAAAATAATGCAAATTAATCATATATCAGCACATATCAGCTTTCTCCGCTACCTTACAGCTTATTTTGATATTTTCTTGCATTTTCTAAGGTGAATATCTCCACAACCGATGATTTTTGGGGTGTAAGAAATATAATATGGGTTATTTATATCAAGAAGACTAATATTCTGTTATAATATCAGAAGAGTCAATTTAGCTGCAAGTAACACTTTAAATTACTTTCGTAAGCTGAAATTAAAAGCAAGAAGATAATTTTAAGAAATAGAGACTTATCCAATTTTAGAATTTTATTGACAGCTATTAACTTCAGCTGTTAGTTACTTCGTACGTATTGATTTTGTGTACGAATAGGAAATGATTTGTGCATAAAATTTATATACATAAGCATTTCTGTTTCATATAATCTGAATTTCTATACAGGCATATGCATTTTTTTTTATTTTATTTCTAACCGACGATACTCCGATCAGATTATACAAAGCAATGAATAAAAAGAATTATATGTACAAGTTTATTACGTTTTTCAATTATTGATATTCTGGTTCAGTAATTCAGTATTTTTTTACGCAAATGACATAGGGGGAGATAAAAACATAAGTATTATGTAAAGAAAAAATAAAAAAATATCTGGAATCCTATAAAAATATATACCCTTCAATCAAAACATATCTCTTAAACTACATAAATCTTTTAAGTATAATTTACAATGTCTTGCTTTCACTTAATCCTAATTTAGCGTTAATTTTGGTGGCCAATCTTACACCTTCTGTAAAGTTCGTCCTTGAATTTGAACTCTCCATCGCTGCAGCATCATAACAACATCTTGCTTCTATTCTACCCTATCTCCTCCTCTGGGAATTTTTGAGCCTCCTGCTCCACACATTTAAGTTTCCGCTTAAGAAACAGACGTTAGAGAAATGAAACTTCTCACATTAGTGCATAGATACACTACAAATGGAGGTTTAATATCTCCTGCCTTTCAACTTTTTTTAAGTTATTTTAATCTAAATGGAAGATGGATCAATAAAAAATATGGTTCTACTTAAAATGAACATAATTTGTGATTGTTAGGTCAATTGAGTTTTCACCGAAAGAATTTCAGAATTACAGGATAATTATGAATAAATAAGTAAACAGATGTGAAAACGTTGCAATTGGAACCGAAACTGAAAAGCTGCAAAAATTTCAGGTTAAAAATAATGTAACCTCGGACTACGAATTCACGACCTATTAATGTGCAAATAAGCTTGTATCATTACTATAAGATATATATACAAAAACACACTAATAATAGTGATGACATCTTAATCAATTAAATATTAATAAATTATGCACCTCCGATTTATAAATTACAATAAATCATAACCAAAATCAACTTTTGTATTGTCACGTTTATATATAAACGTGCTGTGAATAATTTATTTTAACTGCGAAATGATAAAAAAAAATTATTGACAATGTCAATGAGATAACTACAATTTTCAAATTACAAATATAGGTGAAGATAGTACGGTTTGTACCTTGAACATGTGAACATAAGAGTATACAGTATAGTACTGTTATATGGTACTTTAAAGTTCGTAATTTGTCCGACTATAACCTTCTACATAACTCAAAGTGCATACACCTTTAAACAAGCATGACATAATCGATAATCCTTAAGTTTTCTTTAACTATTCTCTGTTTCTACACGTTATGATATTGTATACATGAAGACATCAGTAATTTGTTCACAGAAGTGCAAAAGAAAATGAGAAAATTCCTTTCACAGAATTACTTTTGTATCCTTCAGCAACATAGAAGGGCAAGGAAGTTGAATTTATCGGTCAATCCGATGGAAAGCTTATTTTTATTATATTACTATTCTATTTTTAACAGACGTCAACATCCCCGTATGGTGTTTCTCTCATCACAGTGTTAGAATGGAACAGAAGGTGATCACATTATTTTAGAAAGATTCAACTTTTCTTTTTTATATAATCCTTATCTAATTCACAACCATGTATCCGAGATAACTGTATCATGCTTTACAATATTATATATCTTAAACCTTAAAGTTGGTAATAACTGTTTTCTTTTTTCAATTATAAACTGTCTTTTTAATTGCTTAGTAAATTAAAAATTTTCCTCCAAGATAACAACAAAAGACGGGAATTATCACAGATTTTTGGAAGCTAGAACTTAAAAGTGCTAAATTAGGTGATATAACCATAAGTTTACGAAATTTTCCATTTTGGAAGAGAGCGCAAGAATTCTCAGGAAAAAGCACTTGTAAAGGTTAGTTTTGAAAGTTATTAGTTTAACAAGTTACACCTTCAAATTGTTAAAAAAAAAAATAGTAATTCGTATTTCTGACTGGAACCTCTGAAAAATGGATTTCCAACTGGCGATCTGATGCTTTTAAAGCAGCAGATACGAGAACAATACAAGCAGCGCTCAATGCGGAAAAAACTTGCACAAAATACTACTGAAGTCAATAATTGCCAATCATTTGGGATATATTTCATGGATAATTATGATCTTACAGGTTTATAAATAATGTGTCAAAAAAGGTTTCTTAGCAGGAACAAAGTAGTCAACCTAAACATATTATGATCATATTTCGTATTTCACTCTGAATGTAAGAAAATAATTATGTATCTTTATCTCAATATCTACAATTTATATTTTAACTTTTCTGTTATCAGAATTCCATTCATTCATTCATTGTATCAATTTAAATAACTGATTTTATTATGGGCTTTATAATGTTTGATTTGAACATTCACTTCTCCTCAAAATCCTACTGTACAAATATGAATTTCTTTCCTCACCACCAACGATAATACTTGTTTTTTTCTCTATTTTTTTACCAATGATTTAAAAAATGTATAATAATGAGCTTGCCTAACATGCTAACCAAGAGGTTACACTCAATTAACTCGACAACTAAAAAGAACTACAAAAAGAAAATTTGACACAACATCGTATAAGCTGATTAAAGGATAATTCAAAGCGGTTTCGCTAATCTGCACCAATGGAAGATAGTGTTCTTCTGAGCACAAAACCTATATTTACTATAACTGAGAAATCCAGAATAAAAAATGCAGTAGAGTAATCATATTCCATTAACATTTTAATTATGCTACATTTTAATATCAATCCAGAAAATCATTCCCTCCTGAAAAAAAGAAGTCACGCTAACTTCAGAACTAAGTCATAAGAAATCGAGCGAAGTAAAGAAAGATGGAAGAGAATTCACTGAAAGTCCTGAACTCAAGGAAGTTAGGTGTACACATTTTTTTTCGAATTGCGGGGAACCCCTCAGAGGCTGATGTATGAATAGTTGCTTAATGCGGAAATGTTGTCAATATTTACATAAACCCTTAAATTTCAATCTAAATAATAAGTTTAGTTTTTTTTTTCGTTATTTCTTCTAAAAAAACTGAATGATTGTGTGTATTTTACGATGTTCTTGTGGTTTTAGATAACACAATATAAAGATGACATATGAAATAATACAAATATATCTCACTTTTGATATTTTATTCAGTGTGTTTACCTGCCTACGAGATAGAAAATTTCCCCTAAAGAGTTTCAGATGATATGTTAGCACATATAATGGGTTTTAGGACTTTTTTGTTTGTTTGTTTGTGCGAGTTTTTTTCCCCCTTTGGTGGGTCGATGTGCCGTATGAAAAGTGAGACTTTAAAAATCGGATCAGAATGGCGTCATGGAAAGATAATTGTCCTTCTGAAAAGGAGTAATTTTTCAAATTCTCCAGCCAATATAATAGCTGACAGCTCGCTCAAGTGATAAAGTATATTGTTCGTATTTTTGATATGGAACGAATTAGAGAAGTGGTAGTCATTTGCAGTGGTAACTGAGGGGGTCATATTATAGGAAAACAGGTAATATACATGTAAATTCACATCCAATAAAAGTTTTGAAGTGTGTTATGATGTTTTTTTCTGTGCCTGACGATATCAGATTTTAGCATAATGTGGTCACAGAATTCGAGGTTGGTAAAGATTTAAGTAATAACTTCCATTTTGACTGTTAATAATGAGTTTTTCACTCAAGTATTCAGGTTGTTCAACATGTTTATGAACTGATTAGTTTTATTTAACTTCAACACAAAATTAATAATAAACACAATCATCATTGAGAGTGAACTAAATTTTCTCTTGTATTGGGATTTTGTACCTGTCAAAAGTTCCTGTCTCAAAACGGCAGTCATCATTAAAATATTTTTTTACAATACGATGCTAATTGTTCCAATATTTCTCTGCGATAATTTAGTAATCAGATTGTATCCAGTAGAAGATCTTAATGTCATTTTTTTAACTTGTTATAGAAACTCCATGGAGTGAAAATAATTATGATTGGAGCTATTCAGATGCTAAACAAACCGTACTTATTGTTATGTTGAGAATTGATGAAGTCTTGAAATCTTGAATTATTAAAATAAAATAAAAACATAAATGTATTATCATTGTAATAACATATTATTTTGAGTCTAATAGAAAATTAAAACTATTTACTGAAAATTTTATAAATGCAGTAAAGGTTTCCGTTTTTGAGGCAGCTAATCAGTAAAAAAAAATTAATACCACCTAATACCCAAAACCCACTTCTCAGCAGGTGACACGAGTATATATGAGAAAAAAGTAAAGTGATGCAGTACTATTCGAAGAAAGCCTATCTTTGTGTGGAAAGCCACCATTTCCGATGAGATGGCGGTTTAGATCTTCCTGTTCGACACACAAGTACAACGCAACTAAAAAATCCAACCAAGTACAACCACTAACCTTGTCATACACCGTCTTGGAATAATTTAATCATAATTATCTTAAGTCTACTTCATTTAAGTGACAAAATGGAAGAGTGCTGAAGTCAGGTTTATTCGTTTATTTTTAATTAGCAACCGAGTAAAGAAAATAACGAATTTTGGACAGGTGGAATCATTAACTACATTTCAAAGTAAATCGCCAGGAATAAATTAATAATTGAAAAAAAAATCATAACAAAGCAGGAGGATTTGCATCTGATAAGAATGTCACTTACATCAATAATCATCTTATACATAAAGTATTAGCATGAAGTCTGAGAGACCAATTTTTTAAAAAGAATTAAAGTGAAAATGTTTTAACAGCTTTGTAATAATAAAACACATTAAATAACATATTTTAGAGCATAAAAAGATTACAATGGTTCGTTATTTAACTTGACATCATAAATTACGTTATAACAACCAAGAGTCATTTTCAATGAAATCATCAGACTTCGGTATATATACTTTCATCAACAGAAAAATCTAGCTTATTTCCAAATTCCAATCTCCCATTGATTTGTACTTTTGTAGTAATATATAGAAAGAACATGGAACAAAATACCAGTGACGTGAGAATGACGCTACAAACATTCCGAGGAGTAAAAGAAAGACAGACACTCGTAATTTAGAAGTCAATCATCCAGCCGGATTGAATATTTCACTACCTCGTAAAATACTAAAAATAAACCGTTGATGAAACTATACAACGAATGTATCGAAGTTGAAATACTTTATTCAATTAGAGCATATACTACATACATTTAATGGCGTATTCAAATTATCAACTGAAAGAAGATAACAAATTATTATCAGCATTAAGTAAAGCATCAGATACGAACAGTTCAAATACATCATGTATCAGTCTATGCAAACATTTATATCAAACCCACTTTACAAAATGGCAATGTGGACATTGTAAATTGGATTCAGCAACAATATAAATTAACTTACATTAACTTAATATTCAGAAAATGAAATGAAAGAAAGTTTCCTACATTTTTTCACACACTCGAAAATATGGTGGAGCTCGCTATTGTACAAAATATGAGAGGACAGAGGAAACTTGAAAAAGCAAACTACATTTTCAATGTTGACAGTACAACTTGAGAACACAAGAGCGTCAACTGGGAAAGCTTTTCCACGCACAAAATCACAAACATGTTCACGGAAGTGTTTTAACATCGATTTTTTTTCTTTTTTTCACTTTCACTGGTTAATTTGTTTTAAATTCAAAGTTTTAAATTCTGTTTTGTCTTTTACTGGCATTGAACTTCACTTTGCATGACATAATTATTTGGATTAAAATAAATGACTGTGATTTGTTAACATATGGTAGTATAGCATTTCTTTGATAACTTCGTATTCCCCTTTTTGCTCTTAGTCATATTTTTTTTCTAATTCATTTTCCGATTTTTTAAATGAAATAAAAAATCTAGAAATCATAGCGTACCGTTTTCAGAAGAATTATTTTGACCTTGTAGATTCTGTCGAAAAGTTTAACAGGATATATGTTTGAAATATAAAACACTTTTTTAATGTATTTTGAGTGTTTGTTGATTGAAATAGAATGGGCGAATCATTGGTTACCCTACTTGGAACTGTAAATTGAACTTGTTCCAACAGATAGATTGATAAAGTTCTTTCTCGCGCTAATTGTAATACAAAGCACCATTGTTTCATTAAAGTCATAGAGTTTTAATATTATTTAAATAATACCAAAAAAGTAGCATACCTGAAGATTCTGTGAACTTATATGTTATCGTTAAATTTTTCACATCAGGATTTCACATGATATTTTCTGATAAAAGGAATATTTTAGTTGAAAATGGTACCACATAGAACTCGAATCAGATGACAAATGATACACTGAAAAGTATTTAGCCAGAAGAAAAGCAATATTATAAGGACAGGAATTTCTTCCTTTGGGACTGTATGACCGTTTCAAAAAGTTTTTTTTTTAATTGGACAAAATATTATTAGTGTTATACAAAGTCTTAAAAGTGTATCATAACAAAACAAATTTAAGAGCTCTCATATGATAGCTTTTTCCAGATGTATCATCAAATTTTCATGAATGCTACATATGGACAGAAATTTTAAAACAATTTAATTTCAATATTTACTAAAAATAATTAAATTAACCAGATTGTAAAACAAAAGGTAAAAAATGTCAAAATTTTCTGCTGAAAAAATTGGAAAGGTTATAACTAATGGTAAACAAAACTGAAAAGCATTCGAAATAACTATTCTTATTGTAGTGAAGATTGTTTTCATAGTTACGAAAAAAAGGTTATTTCATATCTTTTCTACCCAATGAAACAGTTGAATTACGAATCACAACAAAAATCGTGGATGTAATAGTTTCCTGTCCGCTGAGGCTAAGGTCGCTTCGTTCACGATTCATATCAAGTATCATAAACATACTCTTACTTCATTTCACAATTTATTTCAAATGTCAACAGAACGGAGAGAAGATTAATTTCCGTAGTACAAATTTTGATTTAGGGTTATATACATTCAACACCAAACTTTATCGGCAGTCATTACATCAAGCATGCAGAATGATAATTTCGAACAGGATAGTGCTAAATTAATTTCCGCAACTTATTTTTAATATGAAAGAAATAGAATACTCTTAGTGAATTTTTAAGATTTAAGAGAAATTATCATACCCTGTTTATCTTGTTTCAGTTTTATACACAACTTTTTAAACTACCCTATTTCGTTTTCTGTTCGATTTTAAAATATATTATTATAAAAATATGAAGTAAAAGTTATTTTATTTTACTCTAAATAATTAAAATACAGACAAATAGACACTTCCTGAAGTCAAAGGAACAATGACGTTTACAATTTATAAATAATAAAGCAAAGTATGATAAGAAAACATGCATCCCAATAAAATATTTTATAAATAAAATTCTTGGAACTGATTTCTTTTGAACTTTCAATAAATATAATATCGGAATGCGGAAAGAATGTTATTGTAGCAACTTAAAATAAAGTTTATAACTTAATACAGTCACGAAATAGATAAAATCAGAAACGGTGACTTCAATATTGTATTTCCAAAACCTGAATTAACATTTTTTTCCCCTTCATTATTAGGACCATTATTATACGTAGCTAAATACTCATTTTAATGATAGGAGATAAAACAATTGATAATATATCAACGTATATTCCTGTCTCATTTCATATTTTTAAATTTTTAGAAATAAATGATGTCTAATAAAAGAATAGTTTGTGTCACTTTTGCGTAAAAGGGTGATATACTTACAATAGAAATAATTTTATATATTCGTACGTGTAGCGATACTTCATTACGACAGTTATCAATTAGAAGTGGGCGCCAATTGTATTCCACGGCATCATTAAAACTTATTATTAAATTAATAATCTTAATGGTAAACACGAGGAGATGACGTTACAAAAATGATAGAAGTTCAAAGTTACTGCTTCTAAGTATGCTGTAACAATAATTATGTTACATTTTGGTATTATTTTGGTTCTTGAGATAATTATATTTTTAAAAATTAATATTCTATCATTGAAAAAGGCCTAAAGTTTATTTTCGATAACAAATTTAACGAGTATCTCACCTTTGCACTATTATTTTCAATTGAAAATAAATGTGAAAATTGGGATTCTACAAAATAAAATCTTTGGTACCGTACTGCATTTGAATACTTCCTCACATTTACCATATAACTCCAGCAGTAAATGTTTCGAAACTAAAGATTAGGATACACAATTTAATTACAATTGCAATATCAGTGCAATAGCACATATCAACAAAATTTGAAGGTAATGGTTCAGGAATTCATAAGTTTTTCATTCCTGTTTCGAGATTAAAAGTTTTTGTGAATTTTGACAGAAATTAATCTTTTTCCAATTATTCAATTTTTATTCACATGCTAAATACAAGTACGAAATACAGAATAAACCGTTCCATCTTAAAATTTCAATTAAAAACTCCATAATTGCAATATAAAAAATATCCAAAAAATCATTAGAACTTTGGAAAATAAATAAAGTTCACGTAAGCAACTACTCCAAGAGTTAAAAAAATTCTTGCTGTTTGTACCTCAACTAATCTTTCTTCCTTATCAGGCTTACTGTATATTTAGAGTAAAATGAACAGAAATCCATGTTGTGTTATTACATTACAGTTCTACAAATAATATGTATATCCAACAAAGTTAAGATAAGAAAGATTTAAAATTAGAAAAAAAAAACTATTATATTAAAAAAGGAGTTTAATCCAGCTAAAAACAGAAATAATATTTAATAAATATGAAAACTAACCTTCCAATAACCAAATATTGAGCGAGTTCTTTATTTAGTTAATAACTCTGTTGTATTTTCCACCAAAACATGAAGTAATTTCAGCATGTATTTGAGGTGGTTTGTTTGATGCTGCTCAACAGCTCTTTTAAAAATGAACATGACTAATATGAAGCATGATGTGCAGTTGTGCACCGGAACATCACTGCGTAATGCACCCTCATAATGTACATGTAACGGAAGTATGTACAAAATTATGTCATCAATAGTAGTAGGTGCGTTTTAATAAGCACAAATATTATGCTGTAATTACTTCAGTAGTTCAGCGTTTATAGTGGCAAATACTTTTTTTTTACTTCAGATTCTATACTAATCTGTTTCATATATCATAATTCATTCATTTACTTGATATAGCATATAATAACCAATCTAAATTGCAAAAATCTTTATTAGAAATGTCAATGTTTTCTTCAAACTAAGAAGTATATATAGTTTTTATAATTTTATTGAAATAGACTATCCCTTCAACAAGAATTATTGTTAACATTACATTAACTTGGGTACGTTATATTATATTCACCAGAAAATTTCGGCATAAATAAATTTATAAATTTGCGATAAGCCAGTCTAGTTGTCTGCAGATCTATACAACTTTTTCTGTTTGTACAACGATATTCCAAGAAAATACTAGAAAAAAAAATCTAATGCAACAGATCACTCAAAATTTAATATTCTCCCACTAATAATCAACAAATCTGGTTTGCTATTTTGTTAACTCCGATAGTTGCTGTTCCGATCCTAAAACTTTCTTACTCCATTTTTTTTATCTTTTCACTCAAAAATAGAAGTTGCATATACAAGCACTAAAAACAACTTTTACAGTAAACGAAATAATTCAAGTACAGTTCTTTATCAAGGTCATTCTATTCAATCATACTGTACAGAATAATATTAGTATAATAGGGAATCATTAACATAGAACTATAGTGAGCGCCGAAACTTCCATAAAGATTATTTCATTGAACCTACATTGTGTTTGATATCGTATACCACTGAGTAAATCCACAATATCCCAATGGCTCTTACCTAGCTACAAACCACATAATAACACACAGACGATTTTCCCTTAATAATGATCATATATCAGTGAGTCTGCTGTGCTACCACTAAATTCATTCTTGCGAATATCTTACACCCTCCCCTCCCTTCTGCTTCCCCCCTCTCCTATTCGAGACAAACAATACAAGTCCTCCACAAGCCTTTCATACAATATCTTTACGCTTCAATGAAATTTCATATTCCGGCATAGTACATTAATTCATGGGTGTTGATGAGACGTCGCCTAAGAAACCAAATCGAACATTATCTTGAGGAATTAAGACAAATCCATGGATCAACTTTCCCTTTTAATGACCTTGTAACGTTTTACAATATTTTTGCATGCCGTTTGGTATTTTCATTGATGCGTGTATTGCACTTCGAGTGGAATTAATTATAATGAAAAATTACCATTTAGAATTTATAACAAATTCGATGTCGTAGTCATCTATACGGAATTATAAGAGTTACAATTAAAAAATGGTTTGAGAAAACAAAAGCATCTGTGAAAATTTATACGTTTACAATAGAAGAGCACGCATGAATGTCTCATAAAATCTACTTTTTTAGACAATATTCCCTTGACATGTCAAGTACGTTATACATTTTAATAAATTCTTAGAAGGAAAAAGAAGGAAAACTTCAACAATAAAGGAATAAAATGATAGTAATAATATGTAATCTGTGCACCTAATGTGAAATATATTACATGTTTTGATTTGATATTCTCCATCCAATTTTTGTTATTTAGATGTGAGTTTTATAATAAATTTATTTCGAATGATGGGAATAACGGTATGGTTTTATACGAGACCTCAACCATATAACGCAGTAGGCCTATTCACTCTAATATGGGACGCAAATCGAAACGCTTAATATAGCAAACTAAATTCAGTAACAAATAATGGAGTTGTACTTATAAAGTTATCAAAGTGATCGAAAAACTAGAAACAATCAGTCCTGAATGCTAAATTACATTACGATTTTTATTAGGATTCCCTTTGAAACAATAATACAAATACTGAAATTAAGTAATATTATCATTGTAAGATTGTAGTCATAGTTATACCCATACTGTTATATTTCATCAAACAAATGAATTAACTACATAAACATGAATTTTAAATTTCATTCACACAAAATACTTTTCGTTTATAATTAATCAGATCATGTATTATTAATAAATGATCGTGCTTGCAATGTAATAGAGAAATTTACTCCTCGACACGTTTCTAGTTTCCATGAATGTATGAATCACATCAAACGTTATGTACAAGTTCAAGTGTGAATATTAAAAGAAATCACAGGTAGGAGTAAACTCAAGATTCTATAGGATGAAAGTTTTCTTCTCTCGAGAAGACAGTTGGATGGTCTCCCGCAAAGTCTTCTGTATCCAAGCAATATAAGATTCCAGTAACAAATGTAATTCTGTTGGTCAGCAGTGAGTATACTATATATCTCTATCCAAAGCACGTGTTTGTGAATAGTAAAGAAGACTTGGTGAAGTAATTGAATAAAAGCTTCCTGTTGGAAGTGTATCCGTCGCTTGTATCTCAAAAGTCTCTAGCCCTTGCTAATCAATATTTCTCTAGATTCCATCGTGGAAGAAGAGGAGGGTGATAGGGACAGAGGGGACTACTGTTGTTCTAACCTTTCAATTAAATTGTACTCAACAATCATCAAAAAAGTACTATTTTCAATTAAATCTGTTTTTCATTGTCATTTTATTTTTATATATTACTATATGCCCTCCCACTCTGCAGATATACATTAGAATCAAAATACAGATGAAGATTCAGAAACTATTAGTTTTCGATTTTTCCTCTAAATTTACTTTAAAGTATACAAAATAAAGGAAAAATATTTAAATGTGTGTAAAATTCGCCAATTGCGCGAAAAGCGATCCTGGTGGTTGAACTAATCCAAAATGGCGTACGATGGGGTATAGAAAGCAC
>JAQIWE010000016.1:0-48535 GCA_034698565.1 Campodea plusiochaeta
AGGGCACTCTTGGTATTTGCTAGATTACACCTCTCGTTTCACGCAAAAGCAAATCATGGGATATACTGATTGCTCTTGTGGTATTACAACTGAACATACTTTTGTTTAGTCAGCATGTGTAATTTTAACCATTTAGTGTTGGTCTTTTTTCAGGAAAGAAAACAGCCAGATCCTCTTGAAAGTTTAAGTTGTGAATTAGCAGCAACACAGTTAACACCTGCAGAGTACAGATCAGCATTTGTGAGTAATTCAGCTACTTCAGTTGGAACAATGCTCATGGGTGCTGAACGATCATTCTGGACAGAAAGACAATTATTTGCTCCTATATTAGTTAACCAAGTAAGTAGAGAAAAAAACATGTTAGCTAAAGACAGTAATTTAAGGATTTGTTTCCGTCTCCAAAAATGGGTAATGGTTCATCTGTCATGATTTACATGCTATTACTAGTTATTAAATTGTTTAACGATTTCTTTTAAAATAGTTTTGTTCCATAGTTTATTTTTATGTGTACACCCTTTTTGCTGTTAAAACCATTCTAATTATTTCACCTTACAAGATGTATTTATAGATACAAAAAAAAAATTAATCTGAATACTATCAACTTTCAAGAATTAGTAAATTTGTTTTGGACAAAAGCAAAACGACTAGGAAATTATTTTACACAGTTCTCTCAGCTACACATTCGTATTCGAAAAAATTATAAGGAATTTTTTAAACGTAAAATTTTCTCATTTTTTAGTGGAAGAACCTATGTCAAAAAAGCTATTTTCTTTTCGTTTCAGCCAACGGTACCAATGCCTGGCAGCACTTTAACTCCCCAGCACTACATTCCAACATATTCACCATATATTTTACCTCTTCCAAGTGTTGTTCAACGAAGCTCAAACAGTGGAATGCTCTTACATGTGCCTCCTACACAATATGAAACATTACAAAGAGATGCAGTGCATTTACAACAAACTACAGTCGACCATCATCAAAGCAGACAAGCGCAAGTAGCTTTACAACAAATACAACATGTTGCTCATTCACAGCAACAACAACAACAAAAAAGTCAAGATGGACAAAGTTCATGGGAAACATACCAAACACACCCAGCTAATAATCCTAAACAGTGGAATTAGGTTGTGTGGTATTGTTTGAGAATTATTATTATACTTCCATTGGCTACTTCACTTATCATTAAACCAGACTCAGGTTAAATACTGGTACTTATACCAATCGCTTTCTACACTTTCTAAACATTTAGGGGATTCTATAAAAGCAGCAATGAGTTTTCCTACACTTTTATTACAATGTTTCTTCCTATTTCAACGATATTTATAACTTTTATTTATATCTGCTATTTAATTTTGTTACCATTAGTTAGTTAAAACTGTAACTCTGGCTTTCAAACGATTTTTTTTAGTACAGTATGATTTTTTAATTGAGAAAATGGAAATAACCAATTATTTTTGAAAGTATGCTACTTCTACCAAATTTCCATGCTTTGCCTAATTTTATTTGAATTCCTATGCCAGAAGGAATAGTTTACGTAATAATTCCATGCAACAAAATAGAAGTATGATTTACCAGAGAAAAGTTTTAAGCAATACCTAATAACATTGTTGACTTCAATCCGTAATAAAAGCTGTCAAAGGTGGCTTATACTGAGAATGCATTTAAAATTGTAAATTGGAAAAGCAGTTGTGCAACTGAGATTTCTCATAGTAATAATACGAATGCTGGTCGAAAGTCTTTGTTAACATTTTTATTTCAAATTTAATATGGCAAATAATGTTTCAGAAGTGTATCAGTTTCTAGAATATAGACTACAAGTTCTAATATATAATAATGGCACCAGAGCTGTTTTCCTCGTACTATAATAGCAATGATTTTTTTATATGAGTTTGGATTTGTCATCAAATATTAGTATTTTTTCTCGAATTATAATTATTTTCTTTTTTGTAACTATTACTCAGAAGCACGATATTATGATAACAAATGAAATAATAATAGTTTGAATAATAATATTTGGAAGTTTCTCCATAGCAAGATATTGTTTGTTGCAGTGAAGTTGGATTTGAGGCAAATAATTAATTGGCGTAATACCTCTTAGTAAACATTTATTTTGCTTCCCAGCTTACACTGAAATACAGCGATGAAATTTACAGAGTGATGGTCTTGTCTTTTAATTGGTATAAACTGAACGTTTATAGCCGTAATAGATAGGAGAACAAAAATGGTGACAAAGAATATTTCAATTAGCCCTCGTAATAATCCTTATAAACATTTTCTAGTATTAACAGTATAGAATTGTGCAGCAACAAATCACTGCCTTTCCATTACTGATGTGAGATATAGTATATTTTTGAATGACATTCTGTTAGTGTGTATCACTTGTTGGATTTTTTACGTTCTGTGATATTCGTTATATGAATTATATGAACATTATTTATCAGCGAGTGTTGATATTGATCGTTTAGCTAAATGTGGAATAAAATATTTTGTATGTGTAAAGGAATCCTATATTTTACTGAAATAGTGATTGTTCAGTAATCGAGTGAATTTTACGTTTCATTTTGATGACAACGAACTCTTTTTATGATATTCCATGCTCAATGTTTATCAGAAACTGATCTTCGTCTTTGAAAACAAAAAAAAATATCGAAAGTTTGACTTTCATACGGACATGTAACTTGAAATTGGTTTTATTGACACATAAATCTTTTATTAAAATGTAACGGATTTAATGTGTTAAAGTAAAACATGGAAGATTAATATGCTAAAATTTGCCTTCATTTCCGTTCTCAAGTTTCTGACTATAATATTGTAAACCTGCTTTGTAAACTCTGGAGAGGCAATATGTCTCATACAGTATTTGTACTAAAATTTATTGTGTATTTAACCTCTCAAATTTCCATGGATTTGGCACTGTAAAGAATTGGTGTAAATGGATTTATTTTTATACAACTATGGGAAGTAATTCCTTACAGAACGTAAAATTACTTCGAAACTGAATATTAGAAACTATAGTATTGGATAAAATGTTATACGATAAGTAAGACACAATGGCAGTATAATTAAATTTTGGGACCATTTGTTCCAATTTGATAGAACGAAATTTTAAATTTGAAAATTATTGTACACTGTAAAGATATTAACCCCAGTGGTTCTGAAACATAGCTTAATCTCCAAGTAATTTTTGCATGTGCATGTAATTACCTACGTACACTGGATGTACGAGGTACCCTATTCATTTTTCCAACAAAATGAAACGTGCAACTGTTTTTATGAAAAATAAAAGAACTAAAAAAAGATAAATGAAGCCATTGTTATTGATCTCGTACCAGATATTCTCATATTGTTTCAAAAATAAAGGTTTTGTATAAATGCTGCTGCATAATGATTCCAGTTGTGTATATTTTTGAAATGAAAAATAAAAACACAAGAAAATAAATTCGTCTCATTATTGAAAATTGGTAACAAAATACATCTACCTTATTAAAATATTAGGTTGATAATAAAATTCCGTTGATGAACATTAATAAAATTCATATTTTATTCCAAAAATTTTGATGAAAATGTCTTTGCTATCTTTTATAATTTTACTTACAGTACATTACAAAAGTTGTTCAGAACTTTAGCATCATTAACATGGTAGGTAAACAGAAATAATAACTGAAATAACAGGAAACTCAATATAAACAAATAAAATACTTAACAGATTTGTAAACTTAGAAAGAAAGATAAAATGAACTTTCATAAAATAATAGAAACAATGAGGGGAAAATGGTCTTTTCTATAAAAATATTAATGAGTTATTATCAGAAGTTTTGCACAATTGTCACTAAACTAAAACTTTCAATTTCTAAATAAAAATGACTGTACATTAAACAACAATAATGACTATAATTACACAGATTTTTTAACATAACAGTCAAAAGAAAATTATAAAAATATTTTAACGGACAATAATACTTCATTTGAAACAGTCTTTAAAAATGATTGTGTTCCTTCTTACAGTAGCCTCTTAAGAAATTAGTAACAATTCTCTTTCGAATTTATTACTGACCGAATCATATATATCTCACAATACACTCTTAGAAGTATGGACAAATAATCACACTTGGCACTACTTTGGAACAAGTACTTTTTTGAAATGAATATTGGAACTGACTTCAAAAATGGTAACGTGAAATCTATCAACATCACTTCATCATTTGTGTAGATCTTTCACTTTGGTTAAAAACTTTCAAAAGTTGATGACTATGCTGTCACATTGCCTAAAATCCATTCAACAAATTTAGAAATCCTTGTACACACACCAGGTAAATTTGGTTCAGCACAACCTATACCCCAACTGATTATACCAGCTAGGAAATAACGTCCATCTTTACCACGCACTTGTAAAGGACCACCTGAATCACCCTTTGGAAAGAGAAAAGATAGTTATGTTCATGACTGTTTGTGTAAAATAGAAATTGTTAGGGTATACCTGACACGAATCACGTCCTCCTTCTTCGTATCCAGCACACATAAATATTTCAGGTATATATTCATGACGTCCAGCTTTCAAAAACATCTCTCGACATTTGTCATTACTAAGAATGGGGACTGTTGCCTGGAAGAAAATTTGTGGAAATATTATAAAAACATAGAAATAAAGATATGATGATTGTGATTTACTAGAACAATAACTTAACATTATTTTTTGTTACAACAAAATTCTTCCCTTTCTGGTGGGTGAAAAGGTTTGCGTCGACATATAATGCGAATGTTGATACAATAATAGAGCAGTAGGAATCTAGGAACTACAAACTAAAATACATAATACTTAAAAAAAGTGCTAATAATATTTTTGAAGAAGATAAAAATACTCCCTATAATAAATTTTTCAGGAAATTTCTCTACAAGAGTAGATCCAAATGTTAAAAAAAGTTTCCTGCATATTAAGCACAACTTCTTTTTATATAATTCCTGCTATGTACTGTTTTAATGTATTGATACAGAACATAACAGGTACTTTAAAATTTCTGTAACAATATTACAATAATGAGAAGGAAGCTTTGTTTCTGCTTTAGTAAAGCGAATATTCGTTTCAATTGTCTGACAAATATTAATTAAAACTTCGAGTCTTCACTAAAATGAACACTCGAAAATACTGTGAATGTCTGAATCTCCTTCTCTATAAAGAAAGGAGACAGGAAATCAATAAAAAATTTCACGGTACTTCTCCAATTTCTTACCTCCTGTAACATATTTGGTAACTGTCCTCCTTCACTAAGTCTTCCCCAACCAGTAACTGTAGCATTTTCACCTATTAATAAATCATCTGATCCAGGAAGACATATAGGTGATATATGAGGAAACAACTCAACTGATTCTTCAAGTTGTACTAATGCTAAATCATTTTCATATGTGAAAAAGTTATATCTCGGATGCACTACTTTTTTCACTACACTTCTTTCAACGTATGGATATGGTTCCAAAACACTTGAGAAATCGTATTCACCCATTCGAATACGAATCTGGGATGTGAGTAAACTGAAAGAAAGCAGAAGTAAGTGAGATTTCTCATTAGTCAATCAGTTTGAACAACGTGGTCATTATCTTTCGGCAGTGTTTCGAACCGATGTTTGTAAGTTACTGTATTTGAAAAATTATATGATGAAATTTAAAAATTTTACTGCACATTTTATTTAAGTTTTATTTTCTCAATGAAGTCACGTAATCGTTTCTTAAAGAAAAGTGATTAAAGCGATATTTCAGAAAACGAAAAACATAAGCTGAAACCGATAAATTTGGAGCTGAAAAAATATATCCCGATAACTTGAAATGAACTAAGAAAAGGATACTCTTTCTCATAAGTATCACACTCTTTCAAAATTTAAATTTTTGTCCGATGATCTCTTTACTGTAGTTCACCTCTTAATGTTGTTTGTGTAACTTTTTCAATTTCATCAATGTTTATTTGTTTTTCCAATATTACTCAGCCTCTTTAAATTTTTAATTTACAAGTAGATATTCTCAAATATAATGCTCAATATTATAAGAGATAATTTAATCCGCTAACCGCACATTTGCTTTTAAAAAAAAATCATGATATATCAGGAGAGTTGTGATGAATATCTCCCAAAATATTTCACATTGAATTTAATTGTGCAATTTCGCAGTGTAATGATAATATTTTCTTCTATAAAAAATAAGTTGTTGCACTTACTCATCAACGCAATGTCCAGCTGTGGCAACCCATCTCTCATTTATAAGAGCTCCTCCACATCGATGAGTACTCGAAAAACCAAAAAATGAAGTTCTTCTTACAGAAACCTTCAAAACAAAAACGTATTTCATAAATATGTTACCATTATTTAATGTATTGATAAATCAACTTACCTATATACCTTGTTGTTTACCGTTAAAGATAAATGTATTATATTAGCTTTCAGCGCAAATAATCGTGGAGTATATTGAAGAAAAGTTATTATTAAACTATTTGTTTTTTAAGAAAAAATATATTAATGTTTATTTGACAACTTGGTTAAAATAGTATTTGTAAGAATTGCAGGCGAGACTGTATTGTTTACCTGCCATGGCCACCGACCAAATGTAGATTGTTTCCCTCCAACTATTCGTGTTTCTGGTCTTGGAAATAATGGTGGTACACCACAATCTGAAATGTCAAAGGGTCACAACAACAACAAATAATATACAAAAACAACATTTTATAAGAAAGACGATAACGATTCTGGAACAAAAGTTTCAGAATATTTATTTTCTAACATGAAACGATAATAAGTTTAGCGATAAACCGATAGAAAGGAGATGGATAATTTCAAGTGGTTGTGGTCATAATTAATTATGCCAGTACTTAAAAGAGATGTAAAATACCGAATACACTAATTTTTTAACTATTCTGCAGAGTTAAAATTTGTGAAGAATAATAATTAATGAGCGAAGAACCAGAAATATCTTTTTACAGGAAAATTAAAAGTATATGAAGTCAATCAAAGTACGAATTGATACTTGAAAATTAAATTAAATCATATAAAAAAGATATTATATTAGCACTCTTTATGCTTAAATTGGCACACGATAAGCTGTATTAATATAATGCCTTTAATATTCAAAACTGCAGCAAACATATTAAATATCTAGCAGATCTTAGCACATACTATATAATTATGAGGAACATTCGTTATACAAAGACGTAAGTATGATTGTTGCTTTCTCTTTGACAAAAGGTTTGAGTTGTACAATAAGGAAGTATAACAAGGAGGCTATTAATAACTGAAAAATACCAACCATTCTGAAATGCATTTTGAAAAGGATTAAAAATTATTAATACAAAAAAGCACCATACTACGCTACACCTCTTGACGAATCGTCTACTGGATAGACAAATATGTTTTCCAACCTTAAATTACCCCATTCAGTTGATATTAAAATTGAAAGTTGGTACTCCTACCTGATGGTTTTGATACAGGATGATTTGTAAATATTGTGGTTGGTCTGAAAGTTGTGGTAGAAGATGTGGTAGATGAAACTCTTGTGGTTGTTGTTGACGGTGTTGTGGTAGTTCTTATTGTTGTTGTTGGCCTGGTAGTTCTTGTAGTTGTTGGTCTTCTGGTTGTTGTGGTTGTTCTTCTTGTGGTAGTTCTTCTGGTAGTTGTTGTTGTTGGTCTGGTAGTTGTTTTGGTAGAAGTGGTAAAAATAGTGGAAGGAGAAGTGTATGGGAGATCAGTACTGGTAGGTTTTGAAGGATATTTGTCCGTATGACTATTGGTACTTTGTAGCCACACTGTTGAAGAGTCTTCTTGTAAAAACACTACTGATGGTTTAGGTCTGGTAACAAATGGTACTGAAGGTTGAGCAAGTGGTTTTGAAGGAGTGTATGTTGGTTCACTTATCACATTATTTAGAGTAACACTAGCAGGAGTTATTGTTGTAGTAGTTATAATATTTTCTGTTTCATTCGTTATAAGAATGTTTTCTTTTGCATTATGAGCACAACAACTACCAAACATAAATCCATCCATACACATTCCTAAATGCTTTCCTTCTGTTTTAATACATTCCCACACAAACATACATGTACCATCTTCGGAATTCACATTACATGGTTTTGGTATGATCTTGTAACCAGCTGGAAAATACAGAAGAGTATCATTCCTTGTATGTATAACATTTATCATAGCGATCTTTGTATATAAATTCATAAAATTTGATATTATTGAACTAATAAAACTAAGCATTGTTTGAAGTTGTGACTGATTTTTAGGAATACCGTTTGTATTTCTTAAATTGTTAGTTATCAGTATTTCAGTAAAACTCCAAAGGTTTAAGAAAACCAAAGCTAACATTTACACTTACTCTACCGAATGCAGAAAAAATATCATGATGAGTATAATGTATATCTGAAACTTCTTACATGTTTTTTTTTTTCATTTGTGAATACATAAATATAATTCAAGTAATATCTTAAAGTATCATCGGGATTACTTTATTAATTCACTTCGTTTTATAAGTTCCATATTACTGTATAGTTTTCTGTCGGACATTAACAAATCATAACAGAATAAACAATGTTGTTGAAAGTTATGAAATTATTTTAAAGTTAAAACAAAATGAATGTCTAGAGACTGATTTCATTAACTGAAATATGTAATTTTCAATTAATCAATTCGTTGAAACTCAATACAGAGTGGAGGGAGTGCAAAAAATGTACTTTCAATCTTCAGGATGGATTACTTTAAAAATTTATATTTGTTCTGGAGACTGAAAATAATACTGATATAAAACCTGCAACTGACACAATCACAGACTCTGTTGTTAAATTAACTTATAAATTTCGTGATATTTTGACAATATTTCCTTACCGTACTGCCTTGCTCGTCCTGATCTTTTACTACTTTTGCTGCTTGCTTCTATCTGGGATATGAAGATGAAAACAATAAGAATCACATTCCGCAGTACTTTCCAAGGTAGTGGCATTTCCTGAAAATAAATAAAAATAAATAATAAAATAATCTCTAGATGAAACCTCTGCTGGCTGAAAAAAGGATGGTATAGGTAAACATGCTATTTCATTATATTTTTAAACAACAGTATATTTACTGTTTCACCCTGGATGCGATTACTATGTAACAATAAACTATTACCCATATTGTAAAGTATGATCAGCAGTTTTATGAAATAAATCTTTCTCCCATTTCTCCCACATTTACACTAAAATCAAAACTGTTTCCAGACCTATTAATTATCTCCAAGAAGCATTTTATATTATATACATACAGGGTGGTCCAAAAAATGGGACGCTTTTTTTAGAATGTCATATTTTCTGAACTAATGAAGTGAGAAAGTCGAAATAAATACCATGTAAAAGAGATTCTCTTTCTGTTTCCAAAATATACAGTTTTACAGAAATCCATCTCATATCGCGACCGCTAAGTCCTTCCATATAAAATTTTTCGTTGAAGGAAGTTTCTATTACGATTTCAACTAAAAATTGGTATTTTTCCCTAAAGCAGCAACAATATAATATATTTTTTATTTTTTCCTTATTTTTTTATAATTATTAATAAACTATAATATATGCCCACTACTCCTTTGCATCCTCTAATTATTATTAAAAACATTTCCTTTCTTTCTCTTTTCGTTTTCATAAGATATCATTTTTTTTTCTCTGTAACAACGGTCAGTCCCGATTTATTTTGTATCTAAGGTCGTAGTGGCCGGAATACGGCACGAATTACCATAAAGCCATATATTTTTGGAAAGAAAACAAGAAAATATTTAATAAGCTTTTTGTTTCGTCTTTCTATCTTCACTATTTAAGAAAATATTACATTCTATAAAAGCGTCCCATTTTTTGAACCTCTCTGTACAGCTGTATATTATATTTGAAACTACAACTGGTATTATTTAATGATATAAAACTTTCATTTAGCTCATTTTCATAATGTAAATAAGAGAGCATAAATAATACAAGCAGCATATTTAACATAGTGATATGACCTTTTGTTAAACTGAATGCTTTTGTATTAAAATTATAATCTGAAACAGTCTCATTATGATAGTCTTTTACTAAAAATATTCATTATTAATATTTCGTCACGTTTGTACCTTAATCTTTTTGTACTGAAGTAGTAAAAATGGAATAAAAAATGATAGTAGAATGGAAAGTCATGCTGCTAAATAAAAGAGGAACTACATTAGTTGGGATTTATTTATCTTTTCCAGTGTATAACTTGGTTAGAAACTGCCTCTAGCTGCAGTTTGTAGTTAATTGTAGATCTACTCGTAAAAACTACAATATTTTTTGTAACCAAAATGCATTTAAGAATTAAAATATAATTATATACATATAATAATGCTAAAGTCCATGGAGTGTATTTTAAAAGAATATTAATAAGTAAAACTTTGTTCATAAGTTACGAGAGAAGTAAAAAGAAAGAGAAATGTTATTTTCTCAAGAGATGGCGGTGTTAAAGAACTTGTTTGAAATGTGTAGATTGTGTTGCATACAATATTCTCTCGAAAGATGGCGGTAAAGTCAACTTGATTGCTTCCTTCGCGGTAGAAGATAAAAAATTTTAAACGTCTGGTTACACCATACAATGTTGATTGTTAGAATAAAAACTGGCATTTACAACAGAAATGAAATGATTCCAATATTTTTAGTTGTATGTAAATTAACGTATAATTACTGTTTAAGAATACGACAAAAATTATGGATGAATATTGCCATGATGATGTATTAAGTCTCATTGTAGTCTACCTGTTTAAGAATTTTGATACTCAGTAAGAGGAAATATATGGGGAAAATTCATCATTTAACTACTACCGAACACGAATTTTAAATGAATTACATCTCTTTTTTGTAATTGACAATATGGGATAGGGTGGAAATTTTCTACCATATCTATAATTAAGAAGAAAAAAACGATGCAATTAATTTAAAAATTGCTTCCGGTGGTATTTAAGGAATGGACTTCTCAAAGATGGTCGTTTACATAATTGCAAATATAATAGCAGTAAGAGAAGTATAGAGACCTAAGAAATCGTGCGAACTCTCTCAGTCAATGTTTGTTCAGTCTTTGACTCTTCCGATATGTCTACATTTTGCATATTTGTATAAATATATTCCCTCTCATATGATATAATCACAGTGGTAGACAAAGTTTACTACTTTAATAATATATGAGTCTTTGAGTATGGTACGTAATGTCGGTATAAACTTTTCTAACCCTACTAGAACAATCTCATCGATATCTCACTTACTTGTTTGACAATAACAAAAACATCGTAAACACATAATTGTAATATTATCATGATAATGCTATTTAAAAACATTACAAAAATAGTACTCTATTCCATAAAACATCACTTTTGTGGGACTTAAAACAAATTAAATTCATAACATGTAACGACAAAAGACAACGAGTGAATGAGTTGAATTTGCAGTAATTGAAATATTACAATTTGTCTCTTTATATTAATTGTTGTGTATAAGATATCGTTATCGTGCTTATTGCATTATACATGATGTACTTTTATTTATAACGGATTGAATCTAATGGACACCAGCAGGTGTCAAAATCGTGCATTTAAACTCATGAAAATTCGTTGTGCATCTGTGAATGTTAAGGATTGTTAACCTATAAATTATGCCATTCTTATCTCTATAAAGAAAGATAAGAACATTATATTTTCATCATCTGCTTAAACTTCCTCTTTTTAAAAGAATATTGCTATATTCCTTTTTCTCTCTTTTATTTTCATTTAATTATGTAATACAGATAGTAAGTAAATCAGTTTATTTTTCACTGCATAAGGCTGCTAGTCTGTTTACAGAATTATCAGTATAGAAAGAGTTTCTCGTTGCTTCTGGTTTCAATAAGTACGTATTATGAAATATATTTATTTTACTCTTGTCTGTGCTAGAGCTCTATAGCTATATAGTTTATTTCTCTGATTTCAAAATATTTAACTATACTGGAGCAAATTTAAAATATGATTTTGGTTAGGAAGAAATCAATTAGTAATGTAGCGTAATATCCAACAAATATCAAAACTAATAAAAAAATATTAGAATATTTTAATCAAATGGGCATGAGCATAACAAACAATAACTAAACTATTTTGCTGTATAAATTTAATTTATGGAATTAAAAAAAGTGTCAATAAAGGTGGAATTTTATATTACGAGGTAAGTATTGGTTAAAATTTACATAAAAACAGTAATAGTTTTCTTGTTTTAAATAAGTGAAAAATAAAAATTTCTGTATGTAGTTAAAAGTACTTCAATATACGACTCAGCTAACTTTCATCAATTAATTTATTTTGATAGTTTCAGATTCATTAAAATAATAATTTTATGTGTGAACAAGTACAACATGAATTATGCAACGATGAATTTTCAAAATAACTTTTTTAAGATAGGAGACATTAGTTTATATAAATAAAAAATTAACTAGTTTTATTTGTCTTGTTTGTCTTAATGGTTTCACGAGGAGGTTCTCCAGTCAATGACATTATAAACATTGAATGTCAAACATCTGTATTATTTACCTCTGGTATTTACAAAAGCTTCTATTGCCCTATTTAACCATCACATGCTAAGCGTTAAGTTTAAATAAGTAATTCTAAAGACGAAACACAAATAATAAGTATGCATTACACGATTATTTCAAAAAAGAAAACGTCTCGTTAAAATCAGAGAGAAGAAGAAAAATAATGAAATAAAAGTAGCAAAGTATTAGTTATAAAAAGTTTTCATGCTCTGGGATGTGACCTCATTTGAATACTGTATTGTCATTTCACTCACATTCTGCCAAATGTAAATATTATTGTTTTTATTACGATATGTAATAAAGCATTCATTTAATAATTCAAAGAGAACTGGATACAGAATATAATTATGTTACCATTACACTACTTTTATGTACACGTAGATTCAGTAACCAGTTCTCTTTTATTCTTTTATTGCAGTTAAGTTCTTATTGTTTTTGTATTATTGTTGCATGTATTACTTTATTGCTTTACATATTACATTGTTACCTATATTTTTCACAAAATAGGTGAAACTTAATCAATCGAATAACTGAAATGAGGCTTTATGATATAATGATTGTATTGTATAATCGTGTTCTATATATGTTCAATAATTCATAAAAAGTTAATAGCTTTGGGGAAAATATAAAAGTAGGATTTTATGGAAGAAACATCATTTAATTTATTTCCACCATTTTTCTTATTAATAAAGTTATACTTACTAATACATGTAAAATATCAGATTTAGATTATACATATAGTGACTATAGTCTGGTTACTATAACAATTTTCAGAACACTCTGCAGTTCGAATATAAAGGCAGATTTTTGCATTCTGTATTACTGCTTGTTTCCTGAGCTGTGTAATGTTCATGGTAAAGGTAGTTTTGATTTTTAGTTTGCTTTATCCTTCGCTGTCATTAACTTAATTTAAAAAAGTATTTTCTGTACGCCACTCTATATAATTATCAAGTAAAACTATTTTATGGTATTTTAATAATCACTTTAATATCAACAACAGAGATTATCATACGCGATATGAAAAGGGCGTACGGAAAACATCTACCACTTTATGCGGAAAACGGCAGTAAAATACGCGGCTTATGCGGAAAACGAATTCTTCGACATATTTGTGTTTAAGTAGAAAAACTACTGGTGTTATTGGACTAATATATTTGTATAATACTGCTGATTCGGTAATATAAGTAACAGGCGCGTCGCCAGGATTTCGAAAAAGAGGGGAAGGGAGGATATGCCCAAATGATGTTGAAAACCATCCGTGAAGCACCACCGTGGTTCATCCGACAGAACAAAATTTAGAAAAATATAGTTGGTCACTATCCAGTTTTAAGCACATTTTACAGATATTTTATAAAAGAAACAGTATTATCTCAATTTTCACAATATTAAGGCAAGATGTTTTTAACACTGGAAGAGGAGGGGATTACTGCCCCAAAAATCCACCGTTGACTACGTCACTGATCAGTAATATTATTATTGCTGTATCTGCAACAGAACTAATTAGAATTATCCTTAAACTTTCAATCTTTAAAATGTTCTACTCTTCATCTTTTCAAGTTTCACTGGGAATCCTATTACTAACTTTTTTTATATTTCTCTTTCTTTTATTTTTTACCATGAAGATGAGTGTTCCTTAGAGTTAGTATTAAGGATCATCTTAAAGAACGTTCACTCCTTTTTTTCTTTTCATTCCGAAAAAAAAATGGATTTAAAGAAATGAAAGAAAACCACACACCTTCGTGATAACATACAAAAAATAATAAGCCACATTGGAAATTTAATTTTTCAAAAGAGAATGGCAAATAAGAAATTTTATTATGTAGGATAAGCATGAAATTCTTATTATGAATAACAACTTGTTGTTTATATCTTTTAAACAATGGAACATCGATCAAAGTTAAGTTCTCTATTTTATTCCAGTTCTGGAGTTTTATTAAAAAAAAGATATTTTATACATATTAACTCATTATGTCATTTTTTTTATTACTGTTATTATTTAAAATCGCCACGGAAAATACCATTAAACAAAATAATGTATGAATTTCATGGATTTATAATATTAATATACAGTTAACAAAAAATAATTTAATGTCAAACAATTTTAAAGGAAATGTTAAAAAAATTACCGATAATTAAATTAATAGATAATTTATTCATATTTATCAAATCTAATAAAAAAAATCGACAGAACTAGTGTAGAAAACACCATTCCTCGAAATTAGAACATGCCAATCGAAAGAGAAAAAAAAACATTCTTCTGATTTAGATGAAAAGAACCGTTCGAATTGTAAAAAAAAAAAAAAAAAAAAAAAAAGTTGCAAATGGGAAAAAATTTCGTTAACCCAATTGTCACTAAAGTAATCGTATCAAAGAGCATGATTTTGCTTTCACTGTGGAGTACGGTACTTTCCTCTCTACGTTTTTTTCCGCCATACATAACAATCAGTACAACACAACTTTCACTTCTTTACTATTACAAGCCCACAACGACAAACAAAATCTCTTCTTGGATTATTGTTATTATTATTACTGTTTATGTGACTAGAAGGGATCATGTCAACCAGAAATGTAGAATAGCATTTCAAAATTATAGCGGGATTTCTTTATTGTGTTTTTATTTAATTATTTATTTTTAGCATATGGAGATAGCAGTTTCTTAGGAGGAGATTTCATATTAATTCTATTGACATATTTAGAATGCTTTTATTTTCTACGACATGGAAATTAAAATTTTGAAATGAAAATTTATTAAATACTGGTATTATAAATTTTGGTTCAATAAGTAATTATTATATTCTGTTTAGAGGGGATATTTTCGCTAAAATTTATACAGACGAGTATACAACAGTAAGTTAGATCATTGGGGAACGGAAGAAATAAAAGTATAACTGAAGCAATTGAACCTATTAAAATAATTAATTTGTGTCTGTTTCATGTCATCTTTATTTCATAGTCATAAAATGTGATCATCTATTTAGTCAAATAATACTACTGCATTGTTATTATATTTAGACTTTTTTATGTATTGTATAGAATGTCTTTCTGTAATACTGACTTAAGAAAGTTTCGTTTTTTACTCCAACACACTCGTTTCGCCGTGGGAACTGAATTGTGATGGTAAATATTTTATAGATCAGCTGTGTATTCATAATGATCCTAATTCCTAACAAAGTTTTTTTTTGTAATATGATTTATTCATTTTATTTGACTGTTCGATTTTCTTTATTTATTTGTACGAACGACATATTATAAAAACTTTGACTTTTGAGTTGAGATTGCTTGTGTGATGACGATATGGTGGAGAGTAATACAGAGAGAATGAATGAATGAGATCTGATGAGAACATGAGATGGAAGAGGAATCGTAACTTGAATGAAGTACTATATTGTAGATAGAATTGAAAAATAATAGATTTTTAATTGCCGTTTACATGCATATGGAACTTCGATTGAATGCCTATCCAGTTTCTTAACTAAAACTCCAAGGTGATGAGAATACTGGAGAAAATAAAAATATTTAAAATAATAATAATAATAATGTTCGCGAAAGTGACATAATAATACTGTAAAACTGCTGATTCGTACATGCTTCAAATTTGCTTAGTACATCCTTCATAATTGTAGCTGTAATCTGAACACTGTATATATAAAGATATTACATTTTAATGATGAGATCAAAAGCATAACAGAGAGTAAGTAATGTACATTTATTCATCTGAAATCTATGCAACATTTTGATTTAGAACTTGTCGATATAATTGATTGAATACATTTGACAAATTTGTTCGATGACATGTGAAATAAATTAACTTTTTGTATACAATTTGGATTAATGAATAAACAATAATTTTCTTTTAATATTAAACATATCTTCCAACATTTTTCACGGTGGAAGTATGGTAAACCGCGTAAATGGAAATTGAATTTGTTATGCAGAAGTAGAAAATGAAAAGAAATGATCGCTAGGGAAGAAGAATTATTGTGGTGTGGAAATTACTCATCCGGAAAAATGATTTACTACTCTTAGAAATAAGGCTAAATATATTACTGTGTTTAGTCTTTAGGGTTTAGAACAAAATTTCAAAATATTGTAATTTTTCTTGTTCGTCAAAGTTTTGAACGTGTCCTTCGAGTCAATAGGAGTACCTGAGATTTAAGTTCGGCAATATTTGATGAAATAGTCGAACATTCGATCATGAAGTTGATTTTACTGGTTCAAGGAGTGTTTTAAAAACAATATTAACATTAATGAGAAAATGAAATTTAGTTTAAAATTAATTTCATCTGCTAGAGACTTTCGGGGACTTTCGTGTACTAGAGAATAATATTTGTTACTATAGATTTATTTAAGACAACATTTGAAAGGAACAGTAGTTTTTTACCATTACAAGTCTACAATAATGGTGTTTCCGTGCGAATTGTCATCTTCGTGTTTCCATGTACCCTAGCAATCTTAACGACCTTATCCTCATGCAAACCACACACATCCTATCACAGCCATAATTTCAACATATTTATATAATAACAATTACAAATGAATGAAAAAACTTGCATTTGTATTTTGAAGCGGTCTTTTTGAAGTAGCTTATTTGAGATAAAATGTTCATCTCATATATTGATGGTTATCGTCATTTCGTTTTGCCTTCGGATTGATTGATGCATTTAATACTTCTTTCCCCTTGAGCTGAAAGGTGGAATACTTTAAACAATCTAAATTTAGGCCATTGTCCTTAATTGCTTCCTGCTTTTTTTCGTTTTGTCTTATTGTGTTGAAAGCTTTAGAGGAATTTAACCTAATTAACCATGAACTTGGACAGCGTAACACCGTAATGTGATGCAACAACATTTTCTATCGTTAGCACGCCAATGTTCCACTTTTCATCTCATAATTTTACACCGAATAATGAACTAGACCATGCACTTGTAAATTCATATAGGAATTTCGATTATTTTCGTAAAAATATAACAAGTTACAGATGCTGAGGAAAACTCTTGTTCTGATAATTTGATTTGCATCTCAGCAAAGAAATTTTCATCAAAAATCTGTGGTTGAACGAATTGCTAATTTTCTGGAATATATACGATATATAAGAATGATTATTGCTATCATATTACTTGATATGCTTCATTATATTCATTGGATGAACGATTCAATTTATTACTGCTATCACATGTAAACTGTGATATAATATTATTATATGATCATTAAATACCCCTGTAATCATAAACGATTCATGTTTGAATAATTTATCTTAAAAGATATAAGGAATTTTGTGATTTAAGAAGGATATTTTGGATAATTGTATGTTATTGTAAAACGTCAATGGTGATAAATTTAAAAATCAATATACAACCTTTTCTCTTTTCAATAATTTTGCACAATTTAAATGTTTATTTGCATTGAGACATTCCGAATCACATCACATGTGTACGACAGAATGACAGATCATGGGAATAGAAAATTTAAATCACTATAACTATACTCTATGAAGAATCTGCTGTTACCAAACCTATGGTATCATTTCTTCAATAAATGAAGTGATGATGTTGTATACATCATTCATAATAGATCTTGGTAATAACAATCAGTATATTTTGTAAAAACATTTTTACATTTGTTGTGCATATTTTACACTTTATGACTTCCGAGGGAAGTGAATTCATGAACATTCTAAGGCATATATATTAATTTTAAAATGTACGCAAATAATACTATATATTATGCACAAACTAAACATAACTTCTAATTTCAGCGACAAAAATTAGCTCAAAAAACTTAACAGTGTATTTTTCTTTCTTTTATTTTACCCTATATAACACACCTATACGACATTTAGAAAAGACTAACAGACAAATATAAAATTCTATATTTTTACTAGTACAACAAAAGTGAAAATTTCTGCAAACCGCTAAATTGACACAATGTATATTTAACCACTAACCTCAACTCCTAAATTTACACATTCTTCGATTTTGTATTTTGCCTAATTTGTAAAGTGAGAATTCATACGCTTCTTGAGAGTTAGTAAACCAGGAAAACTTTCACAGAAAAATGTTCCAAATGAGGTTTTTCACACAGCAGCTGAGGAAGAGAGAAAGACAGAACAGAACCACTGGGAACTTTTTTTCTCAGTGAAAGTACAATTATGCACGCAAGGAACATTTTATTGTGACTTTAATAGTTGCAGCAGCACTTTTTTGAGGCTATTGGCCTTCTAAATGCCACCTTACATTTAAAAACCTATTTCGAGTGTTTTAATATTTTTTATTTCCAGAGAGAGTTTCGTACGATTTAAGTACATGTCCCAGGAGCAACGATGCCTGCTGTTCTTGTGTTAAGAATATAATGATAAGGAGATTGTTTTAATTGCTGTAATTATGTATAGTCTATAATTAAAATTATTTATGGTTATTATACATAAAGTAAATAAGCAGAATTTATTCAGAAATCCATTTTTTTCTTGAGTTTGATACAATTAATTGATTTTTTTAAGTATGATATAATCAGTATGTTTAAAAATGAATATATTGTATTCCTTCCTCGCTATCGGAAATTTGGAACTCAGTGACAATAATATTAGACCAATTTTCAATAATTAATGATTGGAGTTCCGCATAGCATGTAATGTTTTAACTTTTTTTCATTATATTATACTGAACTAAATAGAAGGAGAAAATAATGCATTCTTTATAGAAATTTGAAGGTTAAGAACCGGTATGTGAGTTTATCTAACGTTAATGCGTAGTCCTTGAATTTCCGGTCTTTTGTGCATCAGAAAGTAGAAAAGTATCTCCCTCTCTTACACCCTATTATCCTCTATATGAGGAACTTCCACTCATTTATTATGTAAGTTCACGAGACGAATCTCAACACGATTACTAATATTTTAAAAAAGTCACTTTTTGAGATTAGACGCACGTGGAGAATTTTAAATAAGCTGCTGGAAATATTTTTCCATTAAGAACATTTTAAAAATGGTCAACTTCGCTTATGTGAAAGGAGTATTTAATAAACAGTGAAAAGTGATCGAATTATTTTCAATTGTAAGGATGATTATTTTTCATTTAATTCACCATGATAAATTATTAAGGTATCGTAATTGATCTTTAAATATAACCACACAAAGGTCATTGTAGATTTACATGCAACGCTATAAATAAAACAGATACATTGAAGATGATTTTTTTTTTCAAACCGAAACTCAGGTTTACTGAAAAGATTCACTAATAATGAATAATTATAAGGGAGAAGTACCACTCTAATGGTCTGGGAAAATATTGAAGATGTTTCAAAGATATTTAGCACTGTTTTTTTTTTGCTAGAAAATGAAACAGGATAATTTATTTAATGACGAAGTGTGCTTATATTTTATATAATAATTATAAATATATTGTTGGAATTAAACAGATTATCAGTTTATGGTAGCAGATATATCTCAGAAGAGTGAATGGTTACTGTGCGATTCGCCTGATGTAGTCTCCTACTCTTCAATTATTTGGTGGCTTCTTACAACTGCAATGTTTTTTTAGCTAAACATTTTCTGATAGCTATTAGGTGATAGCAGTTTACTTGTTGCAAAAGCTAATTTTTAAACCTCTGGTGCTGCTTTTAAATTTCTGTCATAACCTATCATTCAGTTGTTAAGCAGTTTCAAAATTCAACCATAATCAAATTATTAGACTTTACTAATAAAAAATGAAAAAGAAAATGTACTATTCGTATGGATATACAGTACTAAATAATCTTCACGAATTGCTCATCAATAAATTCAATTTTCAATTAAATGGTTAAAAATGAATTGTTACTCATCATGAAAAGTTAGAAATCTGTGTTATCAAAGTCCAAAATAGTCTGATCTGACCATAGCCTCCAGAGATGTAAAAATATGATTTAACCCCCTAAAAAATCGCAAGCATTGTCTTTTTAATGGATAACTGGCTGTATCAACTGCAGATGAGTTCCCTATTAATTAATGAAGAAGGTGAATGTGTGAATATGAAGTATTCGTTTTATCTCAGCCTAACAGAAATATTCAACTGAATAACAACTTAAATATTCAGCAAAAAGAATTACCGTTGGAATCTCTTCATCTCTGCTAAACCAAGCAAACTAATTTAAAGTAAAAAAAAATATCGATTTTGAAACAACACTGTCACCAAACAGCAAGTGGAACATAGTCTAACATACAATTCTGATTTCTTTAATATAAGTTCTAACTTCCAAATTACAGTTAACCGCGATAAAAAGTGGATACAGGCTATTATTGTTTTAAAAATAATAACTTAGCACTAGAAACATTTAATAATAATTTAAGTCTCCAGCTGTTATTTTATACAATTACTTTTTCAACTATGTGAAAACCACAAAAGCCAGTTATCTAGGTAATCCACCGAATAAAAAGTCTAAAAAAGTATTTTAATAATTATAAAAATAACTACTGTAATATCATTTACAACTTTAAAATAAAAGTATTCAGAAAATTTCTCCAAGTGATCCATTGGAAAACGTGAGTTCAAAAACTAATCTCAAATACTGTAGTTCCTCCTTTTACTTGCGAGATATTGTTTTTGACAAATGATGTCTTCTAAATTTTCGCGAAGTGTGTGCAAAAAATACATCGTTTTCGGCAGATGAGTCAAGTAGATCAGGAAGGAATATATATTGTAAATGGATCTCAGTCGATTATAGAATTGAAGGAGTGTCATTCCAAGAAAGTTTTCGTGTTTTGTGACACAAAATAAATCTCTGAAACAAATCATTAGATTCTAATTAGCTATTCTATTGGAGCGAGAAATTTAATTGATGAATTCTCAATTGATTATAATTGGACCTACATAGGAGAAACTGTCCAACTGTTTGCTGTAAAAAATATATCATTCGTGGGAAATCTAAGTTGATTTTCATGTAATATAAAAATAAATCAAAATTTTGTGTAAGTTGTGAAATAAAAATGCATAAGTTATTCTAATATGTGAAATTAAAAATAATAATATATTGTAATGGTGATATATCGAAACTATATCCAGCTACTATATACACCTGGTCTTTTAATTTGGAAGCTATATTTCCACTGTTATGCATCCAGGAATCATCTTTATAATATTATTATAATAATTAATGGCAACCATCGTAATTACATTCCAAAGAATTTAATACATTTCTCAACTCGAAATATATTTATCATTGTCATAATTTGCTCATATAGTTGCACATGTTAGAGCATCACTATAACTTCCGCTGAACTGACAATCATGGTGACAGAAAATTGATCACATGTTTTTTCATCAATGTGACTATTTAATGATTATCTTGACACTCAGTACCTTTTATTTATTTGTTTATTTTTTTCCACATGGTAGAGGACTTCTTTGTATTTGTTTATTTTAAGTAATGTTTGCTAACCTTGCAATTGGAAAGCTCCTTTCACCTGCTTGCAATGTTTCATCCTCTTTTCTTTACATGATAATTATCTTCAAAGTCCATGAGAAGTTCATGTAATGTTCACTCTATATATCGGACACTTTTATTTCTTGCATTTTGCTCTTTACATGATGTGCCCTTCTAGTTTCTAGTGTGTGATTCAGCGATAAGTTATGTTCGATAACATCTTTTTTCTTCAGCTGTTTGATCTACAATCATGTAAATTATTATTGCTTAAGGCGAAAGGGTGAAATCAAGTTTCCAAACATAATTTGATGTTTAAGGTAGTCATAATCGGGGAGGATTATATCACACTATGTTCTAGAAACATTTATGATGATATCTGATACTATATATTATTGTGGCATAATAAGAAAGGTTACATTGGTCATAAAACTGACTTCATACTCTTTAATTAATTTGTTATAAATAAAGCTGGTGTATGAGAATTTTAAATGACTGAATAATTTAATGAATATAATTTTTAATGTATTGAAATAATATATGAAATAATAATTTCTACTTATAAAATAAATTAAAAATACTGAATATATATATTCTTCTTGAGATAATCATGGGATAAAAAAATATTTAGAAATGCATGTATAAAGATAGAATATTGGTTTTTATTTTTAATATTCGTTTTCAGGTTATATACTTTCCTTCTATACCCTCTATTTAAATTATCTTTACAAAAACTAATGATTGTCACAACGATATTTTGGTAAAACTTGAGAAATATGTTTTAATTTAAAATGATCCAGTTTATTAATTTACCTACCTACATTTCGTTCTATCGTACAGCAAGTTAGTTTGTTCTATACGTAGTTTCGCTCATCTGTTGATCTGTACAATACTTCTGGCATTCTGTGAGAAATTTTCCCATTTATATTACACCGCCCAAGAAAGATTTTCTCACAGAAATTACAGAATTCATTTGTTACAACTTTTACAAGGAACAATAACACGTTAAGTACATGACAATACAAATTTATTGTAATTTTAGCTTATCGAGTGGTAAAAAAAAATCTGTTGCAAATGACATGGACAAAATCTTAAAATTTCATTATATATGTGAAATATAATGTTTTTTCTTTTGATTCATTTAGTTGGCAAGTTGGGTATTACATTGATTCAGGTCTTTCTGCATAGTAAGTTCAAGATCCAATGTACACAAGTGTCTGCTCACGATTATATATCCCGGATATGCCGTAAGTCTTGTTCTTAACACTACAGTTCTGGGCGTTTATTTTGTATAAATTCTAATAATAAGTTATCGTAGATGTGAAATTCCTGAAGATCTGTAGAAAAGACGATTTCCCGGATCCAGAGTCACTTTCACCATGAATGACCTCTTGCACTCATTTTGAAGCTTCAACAGAGAGACGAAGATTTTGTCACATTTAAATACAATACCAATCAGCACGGGAGGGGAGAAAGTACAAATAAAAGTTACAAATACAACATCCAAATGTAAATACACAACAGTCGTAATGAAGAACCATTATTATCAATGTTTAGGTATAATGTAATCGATTACGATATTTTTATTATTAATAACGTGTGTGAGTATTCTGAACTGAAAAATTCTAAATTTAGCTCTATTATCTTTGTTGCGCAAGAAACCGGTTTGAATGGAGCCATCTCCACATCGGTCTCCAGCAAGTCTAACTCAACTCTTTAGTATCACCCAATCTCTTATTTGAAGAGAACCAGAATTTCAAGAAGGAATTTAAATATTTGAATCATTTCAATCTCATCTAACTTTCTTTGAGAGATACTCTCGTTTTAGCAGGAAATTGACGGGCGCGGTTCACATACCTTTAAAAATTCACATTTCAACAACTATGGAGATTATTTATTTTTTAAAAAAGAAGATAAAAACTAATAAAGAAAAGAAAAACGCCCGTTTCCCTGTAATTTACTTTATTGATACTAAAACCATTCAATACGTAGATGTGATTAATGGTGAAAGCATTTTGTAATGGTTAAATTCTTGAAGCATAAGAAAAACATCTTGTTCTAGATCTTTTTCGTATTCGCCTACTTATTAGTACGGTAATGGATGGAAGAATGGGAAAAAAGTTAAATGGGTAGTTTCTGCCACGAATCAAACATTCTATACCTTAAAACATCATTCATTATACCCTAAAACCATAACAGATTTTTCAGATAATATTAATAAATTGCTTTCTACGAAAAATATATTACTCCGTGGTCCGATAAAAAAGAAGGTATTGTGTACGAAATTGAAGTGATTTTTCCTCCGCTTAACCTGTAAACCAAACCATCGTCTGACCTCCATGTGTAACGAAGTAAAACCATTTTCTCATCGAGATTTCAAGATAATTGACTCTCATTAATTAATAATACTTTAGATGTTCTTTTATCACACTACAAAGAAAATTGAAAGTGTCACATTGAATCTTAGTCAAGCCTCCGGTTTAATACTATCTCAAATATGAATTACGGCAATCAAAATAGAAAGTGATTCCTGAAAGACAAGACTTTCGTACGACCAGGATGTTATTAAATGGTACATGGCTTATTATTTAATCTGGGGTTTTACCATCTATTCATTAAGGATTACAAATTAATTGCGTCAGGTGATTGGAATTCTCAAAATCTTTTGACATAATTATTTCTTATAACTTTTCTTGGGATTTTTTTATCCACTCTTGCACTTTCATTTTTTTTAGTTCTGTAATATTTATGTATAATTAAGAAGAGCTTATATAATTTAAATATTTTTCATAATGCATAAGTTGTCCATATATGTATGTTATATATTTATATATGCAAAATGTATGTTAATGAAAACAAAAAGTATCTGGAGAGGTAAGATTTTTTTCTCATTAATTTCCTTTTCTGTTGCCTTACTTTCTTTACGGCATTCAACAGATCATTACAGTATAAATAATGAAAACTATTATTGTTTCAGTAAAAATTCATAAGATAGATAAGCTATTCTCTTATTTACTTTAACTTTATAATGATTAAGTAAGAAAAACTAAATTATATACTGATAATATTTGTGGATGACGCTTAATTTATTCACAAATTATGGTGAAGTATTGTAACTATATGGAGCAACCTAACATAAGTAATTTTTATTATGTAGTCATCGCACAAAATTATCATGTCAACAATAATGTATACTGTTTATTACATTCAACTACTCTGCCTTGAGGGTAACTACATGTAAATTAAATGTTAAATTTCCAGAAGTATATATTGTATCCTAACAGCAAACGAAACTTGATACTTGGTCATAATTTTAAACAGAAGAATGTCTTATGTAAAATAATACATAGAAATAAAGAAATGAGGAAAATGTAGTCACCATTTCAATCTTGCAATATTTCTTGCCACTTTATTTGCTTTTCTATTATCCTACTGACCTATTGCGCCACAAGTTAGATAAGTTAGACTAAATTCTTCGTATTACTTTCAGGCAGAATATATAATCAATGCAATATCATATTAATATGTATGAAAGCATTCATGTCAACGAAACGATAGGGGTAATTATGAAATATACAATCATCGTATATGAATATTTTCTCTCGGAGATCATAATTTCATTCAGACGTCTGTCTGTAGAAGCTTTTGTTTCGTTCAAAATTTTGCTTTCTGGTAACCACTGATCACTTTCGAGAATGGAATAAATTAAAAGTTTTTTTATATAGAATTTTTTTTTTTACGAAATTCCAAATTTGGATATTAGTCAACATACAAATTTTTAAAAAACACCAATATTTTTAATACAACACTTTCTTCGAATTTTATTATATTTAAACCTCATACATTCCAGTCAGACATTTTAATTATTCCAGTTCCAAAATATCCATAATCCATTAAAAATTATTTGAATAAAAAGTGAAGGTAACTAACCTTTGAATTATTTCCAATATATATCCACTGAACTACTGACATAAATTATGTCAGTGTTCTTTTTTTGACGGAGATGTCGCACACATGGAGCAACTTTAAGAACCACATTTCCGCACTCCCACAAGTAACCTCATCCACATGGTAAACACTCACAATTCGACCAACAAACCTAGAGCCTTAGGCACTCACTAACAACATCAACTTCTTCCTTCACTGCCTCCACTACCACTCACTTTAACAATATACTTTCAAAACTACCGCCAGAGTGGAGTACTTGCTTACTAACTTTAACGGGATCAAATGAAGCTTTCAAATGCCCCGCGCGAATTATTGTTTTCTTTTCTCCCTCTCCTCCACCTCCTCTCCTCTCCCCCCTCTCTCCCTCTCTTCAGTGGCGGTATGAGAAATTTGAATGGAGATATAGCAGTAATTGGAAGTACATGTTCATGTGACATCATATTAGGGGAAAATCGTTCTGGTTGTCAACAGTCAAGGATTTCTTTCAAACGTGAACAAGTTCACTTCAAATTTGAAGAAGATCGAATAACTCCAATTAAATAAAAAAAAATTAAATTATTATTTTGGTATAAAAGACCTTAGAGATTCAGGAACAAATAATTTCTCTTATAATGGTGACGCTGACACTGGAATTTATTTTAAATGATTCCTGTTTCTTTTGAATGAAAATTTTTAGGAGAGCAATCAAGAAATTTCAATGTAATGTGCTGCTAATGATTTCGGATAAAATTACTGTATATTTGAGTAATTGAAACTACAAGACATTTGAGCAGTTATGACACCATTCCATCGCATAAAATTACTTCTGCACGACCGACATACTGAACGATTCAGTTCTGGATCTAATTTATTACAGACTCAGTCTATATATACCATGCAACAATTTACACTGTGAAACTAAATATATCTTTTGTATTTTCCATTAATAATGCCACCTTAATCCTCCTTCTTTCAAACAATCCACTGGAAGCTAAAAGTGAATTCGTTCTTAAAGGTACTAAAGTAGTTTAATCAATATGAGATTATATAATTTTGATAGACACTGTCACCAACATAGAACTAAGTTGATTGAAAACAAACGTGGATGTAAACAGCAGACAAACATTCAGCATGCTACTTACTATACAAACTAAACAGAAATGAATTATGATTCGCATGATTCAGTTTATGTGATGTACTGTGTAGTATCATCAAAATTAAGATTGGATGGAATATGTAATGATGGCAATTTCTCTGTAGTATGCCGGCAGAATAATTTATGATGGAGGAATTCCTGATGTTACATTCCAGATTTCAATGAAGTTGAAAAAGTATAATCTGTGATAACATAAACATTTTGCCCATTTTCGAGGGGGTAACTGCACGCATGTTGGATAAAAGTTACTTCCTATGAACCAGAACATCATCTCATAAATTAGCATATTACTTAGGTATACTGAAGAAGCGTAAATTTAAAATTTGAGGAGGGTAGTTTTCCATAATACTGCATACAGATATTTAGCATTGAGAAGCAGACCTATCCAGATAATATCCGGGTGATAATGATGGTGTTATACTACTACCACCATTGATAACAAAACAAGTGATGGAAAGAAAAGTTTCTATCATCTATATCTTCAAATTCTATGAAAATCAAACACAGTTGATTCCTGGATTTCTTCTAACACTGCTAATATATTCTGACATTTTATTTATCGATTCTAGATTAAACGAGTAGTTTTTTCACCGGGAGGTCCCGATTTTCAGTCCCGTTTTACTTTCTTTGTTCTCTATTGTACTCGATTGTCCTGGGACCTTTAATTTGTGTTGGAAATCGGGACTATCCGCTAAAAAAGAATGGGCCTTTATAATCATAAAATTCCGGAATTATATGGTGGAAGCATATTAGTAAGTAACCGTGAGCAGCCAACGACTTTTAACCATTTCTAAACATAGTATAAAAATATCGATCCATTTTGGAAAATTCTTTTTTACTCACTTTAACATTCCTCAAAAAAATATTCATTCCAAATGCTAATGCAACCTCGACAAAGGGATAAAACGAAAAATCAGACTTTTGTGACCCGACAAATTCCATCCGCCCCTATGTGACTTCTCTCCCGCCACTCTCGATGGTCTCTCTCTCTCTAGTTTCCGCACCTGCTGATCTCTTTGGTTGAAGATTGAGGTCACGCCAAACACTCGTGAATCCAATGAATGAAAAGGAACGTTAACTAATTCTTCCAATTCTTCAAACGTAATATTGGTGGAGGGAAAGGAGGACTCGAAGAGCTCAGAGAAAGTATAGCATAATGCTTACCAACAATAAGCTATACAACAAATAATTATTATTCAAGATCATATATCAGTAATTTATGGTGAGAATGGCAGTGAGCATGTCTATAGTGTGTACGACATTCGTATAATTGGCGTTGTTAAAGATTTCGGAGATCAGATTCATTCATTTCATGGACACACTTTCATCGTGGAGCTGATTACTTATCTAGTCTGCTCGATTTTAATAGAATAATTAATTGTCGCCAGCAGATTCTCACTCTTTAATGACCTCTTCAGCAATTATACCCATATAATTACTTCATTCTGATAGATTTAGCTTATAATTTTATTACTCTCTGTAACAATTCTAACGTAACATCAAATAAAAGAAGAACTTTTTATACTAATATTTCTTTCCTTGAATTTATTATATGGAAGTATAGAAATATTTGACATGAAAATTTCCACTTCTGCACAAATTTGGTTTATTGGAATTAACTATATGTATTTTAACAGTCTCGAAAATGATTAACATCAACGTTGAATACCTACTTAAAAGTAATGAATTTAAAGTCAATAAGAAAATAACGATGTTGTATATCAATGGAAATAAATCTTTACTAATATTTTATCACCGTTCGTGTGATATTTCAATTTCGATTAATGCAAAAAATTAAACTAATGTTTTCTACTTCCATGAGAAATACCCTCAGATCATTTCCACCTATCTCTTCTTTACATTCCAAAATCCTCGTTAAAATTCTGTTAGAGAGTAAATTTTTTTAAAGAAGATTTTGAAAAGTCTTAAACTTAAATTTTATTTATAATTTAAATTGTTTGTCTTAGGTGTACATAAATAATTATTTTTACTCTATGACTTATTTAGTTTGAGCACTGTACCTCTATATTAATGTCTTCATTAACCTGTCTTTTAGTATAAGGTCCACTTACCAATGTGAAATTGAATTTTTCCATGAGATAATCACATTCTATTTACAACAGAGTAAACTACAATAATAGTTGTTCATATATTAATATTGTCTGACTCGATTTCAACGACTGCAACGCGGTTCACTTCATTGAAAATACATTACAACTCAATTCAAAATTGAAAAATGAACAATCTTTTGATTTTGTTTTCGAAGTGTCACTGTTGATTACGAAAACCTATCAATTCATATCATTGCTTTTGTCGTTTTGTGACGCACGGCAAATTTGGATTACCACCCGTGTACCAAAAATTATTTAATGTTCCCTTAATTACCAAAGGGTGAACGACCATTAACTACATATTGAATTCTGAATCATATTTTCTTTAAATTGAAGACACTTAACCTTGTTTGATTACAAATTGTGATAACATAAACGCAACAGAGTATATTCACCTTAGCATTCGTGATTTCCTACACTCAGCTGAATGAAGTCATTCTGCAATTTATTTAAGAATGTTTGTTTGGTTTTGGAATACTCTTTCTGCAATATGCTATATAAATTTATGTAGAGTGAAACTCATCAAACATAAGCAAAATAAATTGTCATATTGGTAATGAAATGAGAGTCGGGAGCATCACATATAGAGGTCGAGAGTATCACACATAAGTAATACGAGAAATTATTATACATTGTTATTACAAAAAAAAAAAAATAAATAAGAACAAAAAATAATAATTTTATACTGATATCATGTATAATAAATTTATAATAACTGGTTGAAATTTCGAAGGTTATGGTACTGTACGTTATCACTTATCAACTATTTTTTTATGTATTTTATACAGAAACTTATACAATACAAATTTCTTTACGGCTATCAATACTTTATTACTTAAGTTAAATAAAAACTACTCTTTTTGTCTCCAGCAGTCATCAAAATACAAAGAATTTGACGTCAAAAGACATTCCGCTCTGCCTCTGTGCTTTAACTTTCATTTCTAATTATTTAATAAGTTGCATTAATATAGCTTTCTCACTTTCGCGTGTATAATAACAGAGACTATACACTGTATAACGGATTCTAATTATGGAAATAAAATATCACTTAAGTAATGTATATATAAGGTAGCGACTGAAGACGTATACTGTATTGTAATGCAAGTTTATTACTGCATGTTAAATTTTGTTTTCAAATTCCCGACTTCTAAGAAATGTTGGACGATAGCTTAATATACAAATCATATTTGATAATATTTTTCTTTGTTTCAAAATTTAAAGAAAAGGGTCTAAACTTTTCTAGTTGCAACGCTGTATGGTGCTTTCTATAATCCCCGAAAAAAAAAATGCTTATTATAAAGTATTCTTTCTTCGATACTTGATTGAATTCCTCTCTTATACAGTATATATGTATACTGTTTACAAACGAAAGTTCAGTTTTAATTTATACGCGTGTCACAGTCCAAATTTAAAGGCAAAAGTCACTAAAGAAAAGTAATTTAGCAATAATAAAGGTTTACTGAGAACTACCTACAAAAATATTTGTTATTGTCATTAAAAGTCGGGCTCCCCAGTTTCATTACTTGGATATGTAAATTCTCTAATGTTCAGTTATTTTACAATTAACAATTGATCCAAATTATTATCTGCATATCATTCCAGGATTTTGTGAGTTTGTTCTGTTCTTCTTTACTTATAAAAAATGTATGGCATTCTTCGCAAGAAAAATATATGACATTAAAAATGATCTTATTATACGAAAGAATATCTTGTTGAAATGTTTACAGCTTCATTATTTCCAGGTTACACAATTTTCAGATATCGATATAGACAGTTTACAGATATATTATATTTCATACAAAACTATTTTCAAATAAAATTTAATCTCTTTCTTAAAGCACCAGAATACACGAGAGTAATGGTGTTGCAAGAAAACTTAATTTTCTGATTACTCTTTTCTTGTGACAGCATCATAAAAACGACTACTTCAAAGATTTCAGCTTATAATGCATACAATGAAAAAAAAAACGTTATTTTACAGTTTCCTCCAGAATTAGTAAAATATAATAATTATACATAGCCTATAACAACCATTTCAAAAATTAGAATTTCGTAGTGAATTACTTTTCCAACAGAATTATATTGTACCAAAATCTTATCTGTACTGAATTTATTCCAAGGAAATTTTTCTTTGTATGAGATGAAATGTGTACAATATTTCGAATAAGTTATCGATTTTGTCACACTATCCTAGCTCACACAATGGGATCAGTAGCTACAAGTTTTCTTCGCATGAGCGCTGCCTGTACTGATCTCTCTCTGCTGTTGCTTTATCAGTATTCCGTCTTACAAGTATTTTTAATAAGTATTTGACGATGTAACTTTTTAAACAAATAATAATTTTAAAAATTAACCTTTACAATTTCTTTTTGCCTGAGAATTAAAGCGCCCTTTTCTCTTCCGTCACTTGCAAAATAGAAAATTCCGTATGCTTATAGTTATATCAAGTAATTTAGCACTTTTAAGTTCTAGCTTCTAAAAATCTGTGATTTCCCGCCTTTTGTTGTTAGCGCTGGTACCTTTGAGCGAATTCAATCTTGCCAGCGCCATCTCTGATTAGTTTTGCGCTATCGATCCCTTTGCAGGTTTGGCTTAGAACTATAATTTCTGAATATCTTTGCTGAATTTCAGACCCCTATTTGATGCCATGAATGAATAAGACGTAAGAAAAAAATCAGCACAATCTTTGAAATATATGAGGTTTAATAATTATTTTATTTAGGGGGACTAAAAAGGCTCATTGAACAGCACAAAAGCAGAAGGTTAACGAGTAACAAAATTTAATGTTTTCTCAGGAATGCGATTCAAATAAATAACTTACGAATGGAAGTTATTTGCTAGTCGTGGATTTATACAATTTTTAATGTTAAATAGGGTAAATTTAATATAAAATTCAGAAAGAACTTCCAAATCAGAAATCTTTAGGGAGGACGTAGCCCTGGCACTTTCTTACGGGGCTCACGTCTATAGGCATGATTGATAATTCTAATCTACCAATTATCTTTCCTCAGGTTTCAGAAGAATACACGTTACTTATTTTTAGGTTTTATTTATGTAACAATACTTATCAGTAAATAAAAACAAGATCTTATGAATGATATATTCTAGAAAATCAAATCATTATAAAACAATGATCACTTGAGTTCAATTATTAACCTCTTTCTGCATTTCACTGCATGAAGAATTTTTATACAAAGTCATGTAAAAAAAAGTTGGAAATAAATAGCAAAGTAAAATGCAAAACACCAACAGGCACAAAGTTCAAATCCGTCACTTTTCATCTTAAATGTTGGAATTATTTTTACCACCATATAACTCAAAAATACCAAATAAATGCTAGCTTAATCTAAAAATGCAGTATGTTACACAGATTTCATATCAACAATATTAGGAACAAAGTGTTTGCAACATAAATAACTACCAAGTCACATAATTATCTACAACAAAGAGGCACTTCAATACCACAGGTTTGTTAAATGTATTTCGGGAGAAATTTTTGGCAAGTATTTGAATATACCGTAGGAGAAGTATATTCCGAATAGCACAAGTCTTGGTAACAGAAAATAAATATTAAAAACAAATGCGGTGCAACTTGTACTTAAAATTTAGTTTGAACATTTTTTGGCATAGAAATTCACAAATTATTAACACTTATGATCTGATTTATCCATCCAATAAATGCTGAAACTTTAACGTATACTCCAGGCACATCTATTCTTCCACATCCAAATCCCCAAGAGACTAAACCAGTTAATTCAAAATAACCATCATCCTGACATACCAGTGGACCTCCACCATCACCCTGATGAAAACAGAAAGAAAGTTATACTAAAAATATAGAATAATAATAAGTATACGTTAGTTATAGTACTGACATTATACGCTAAAGATTAAGCACAAAAGAATGTCAAGCAATCGCATTTCTGTAAACAAAGGATCTACCCTGTCCTGGTGTCCATTTCCCGGAATGCCAGCTGACAGATTTTTTGTTCTATAAGATATGAAAGAACAGTTTTCCTTGTTTTCCACTCACTGATACTGTTGATATATCAGATGTCACACACCGCTCATGCACTTTAATTTGAATATTTCGGTTATATCTTTGTGATGTACGAAAAGCTGATGAAACACAGCGTCAAAGACCTAAAGCTATACGTTTTCATACTCGAGGGTAGCGGGCAAAAATTGCAGCGTTTTGCGGATGCTGAGTCCGCTTTTCCGTACTCGCGATTCTCTAAGCAAATAATTTCAGTAATTTTCAGTCAAAATAATTTGCTTGTAGAATCGCGAGTACGGAAAACGGACTCAGCATCCGCAAAACTCTGCAATTTGCCCGCTACCCTCGAGTATGAAAACGTAGCTTAAAATTTCTTTAAAACAATAATGGGAACTCTCAGTCGACTTTTTGAAATAATAAACAAGTCATTGCTCTGAAAAGTTTTTTTTATCAAAGACAGTGGATAGATATTTCTTCACAACGTCTTATTTACTGAATATATTAATAAAAAAGGTTAATACAAGCGAATAATTGAAGTGGTTATAGTACTATTAAACTACTTATTAATGTTCCTTTTTTCAATTTCAACCACAACATTTGTTGTATTTAGTACATTGTACTGTAGTCTCTGACAGGATCCCTCCCTTAATTACGAGTACCATCAATTTTCCCAGAGACGTCAATAATATACGAGTGGCGTATCGAAAGTAATGCAAAAGTGGGCTTAATTATTTTATTAGAAGACATAATTTGATGAAATTTCACACATAATAAAGTAACTCTTCGTATGTAAAACGGTACTAATCGAGACAGTATCCGTTAAAATTGTGCATTTGCGCCCTGGTCACATCAAAGTCTCCAGCAGTTTTGTAGAGAATTTTCTCTGATTCTGTGACGTAAATTTGAATGCGTATTTATTTTTATAATATGGAAATAACCAATTATGCAATGGTATGGGCATAAGCAAGAGGTTGAAGTGTATAAGTTGTATTTTCATTTTGACTAATCGATAAGCTGATTGGGTACTTATTACGATTTCTCTAGCGTTTTACCTCACTGAAACAGTCAAATTTCGAATAATGTGATTTAATTTTTTTTTTTTGGTGCCTGCAATAGTAAAAGTCTACTTTCACCCAGTCATATTATGGTTTCCTTCATGACCAAGTCATGTTTACCTCTCAATTGCTGTCGACGATGCTTTGGCTGGAATATTCAGATTCCGAAGAATACCATATTTTCTTTGTTACGCTTTGTGCCAGGTTAAAATTGCCTTCTGTTTGTTTTACATTATGGGAAAAAATAAAATAGTAAAATTTGAAAATGGAACTCGATATATATTGAAGTTTACAACATAAAAGATCACTCTACATAGACAGTATATGATTTTATAGTACGATACTCCCTCAGGAACTCGGTAAAATCCCACTCTGTTATTTTGGGACACCCTGCTGTACAAATCGGATATGGCGTCCTCCGACTTCTACTTTTTCAGTCCAATGAGTGAAGTTCTTCGGGATAACGAATGATTTGATGGCATTTTCGATGTGAAAATGTCCGTGATTCACTGCATATGCAACATGTGCATCAATAACATTTACATAGGCGGCATTCAATGAATTTAATGAGCCAACTTTAACGGATACTGTCATGAGTAGAATGGTTGTAAAAACGACGAGTTACTCATCGTGTGCAATTTCATCAAAATATGTCAACTATTAATAGAAGTATAGCCACTTTCGCATTACTTTCGGTACAACCTCGCACCAAAATAATTCCAACCGATCAACATAAATTGTTTTCTTACCTGACAAGCATCATGGCCTTCATCTCCTCCTGCACAGAAACTGCTAGCTGGCAGTATGAAAATCTTTTCAGTAACTGCATTAATTTTCCTTATACATTCAGAATCACTCACAATGGGAACTACTGCCTCCCGCACACGTAGAGGTATTGGACCAGCTGAAACAACGAACAGAAAACAAAGTATCACATTTATGAAGTAACAGTATGCCTATAATATATCAAAGATTAAGGTAGATGATGAAAGTAGAAGTAAAAAATTTACAATTTACTCGATAAAAGACAACTGTAGTTCAATAAATTCGATTACAATAGCTCTATTACACTTTTTCTTCAGAGTACTTTTCTTTGGAATTGCTTGTAACTTCTAACTTATATTCTATAGCGAGGATAGTATAATGGATTCTTATTACTACTCTTTTTCTAATATGAAAGTAATATCTATGCAGCTTCTGAAACTGTCACTGATATTTAATACTAATCTATACTATCCTCAAAACATATCTTAATAAGAAAAAAAATGAAGCGAAGAGTAACAATTATATAAAGATGTAGTTTTTAAAATTGTAACGATAGAATTTAATTTATAAGCTGTGAGTATATGAGAGTTCAAGTAAAACATTGTTCCTACTTGAATCTGTTACTGCAATGTTGTAATATGTTTTACAGATTGCAGCGAGAGTATTCTCCGGCAAAGGTAAAAATATGATTTCATATATATTACTAACTTTAAATTCAGATGATTTTTTCCTTCCGAAAACATTGTTATCATTGAAAAGATATTACCTTGCAATTTGCGACTGTAATGGCAACAAACAAGAAGAAACGAAAAGAAGTTTCATCGAATTAAAAAAAACCTCTTCTGTGATTTAGGAGTTCCATGTATAGCAGGTAACTCATATGTCTTAAATATATTTCAAATTTCTGAAAGTTTCTATCGTAATAAGTAAATATGTATAACCTTATAAGTCTATACTTTCTTACTTTCTCCCATGTATCCATAACCGGTAACAGTACATCTCTTCCCAGCTACTTGATTAACTCCTCTTGCTGGTAAACAAACCAAACATACACCTTCTTTTAATTCAACCTGACCATGAAGTTTAAGAAGCGCAATATCATTATCTAATGTTTGACTGTTATGATTATGATGAATATATGTTGTTGCAACTCGAAGTGTTTGAGCTCCTGGACTTCCATATTTACTTGTTAAATCGTGGTCTCCAACTCGAACATATATCGCATCTCCTGAACGAACAGTGCTGTAGAAGAAATATAGAGGAAGAATATTAAAAATGGCAAAGGAAATCTGGTGGAAATGAGTTGAAGACCAATATTTTTTTATTTTATTTTTCAATGTGTATCTTGTGAAAATGTGTATCGCTCTCTATATGGTTGTTTTGGAGGCAATTAAGGTTTCAACAGATGTGAATGCAAGCAAAAATTAGTCACTCCTCAAAAGACATGTTTGAAAAGATTGAACATCTTTTTCATAGAAGAGTTTTTGAGTAAACCAAATTAATCACTTACAGTATATGTTGGTAATCTACAAACATAATGATTGTTGTGATAGTCCTGCAGTATTAGTGTGTCAATAAGTCATGATTATGCATAAGCAGAATTCAATTGTTGATTTCTAAGCCTTTATACACGTGAAAGACTTTGGATAGTATATATCAATTTAACTCACTAGTTGCACTCAAAAAAGAAAAGGCTATGAATCACAAATTCCTTTTTACAACTATACTCAACATACCGTACTTGAAATTTGAGTAGAGTGTGGTTAAATCTCTCTTATTTTACCAAACTGCTATATGTTTGGAACGATAAATATTATATAAAATATAAATCCATTCCCTTGCAGAAGAAAATTAATGTTATGTATATCTTATTCGCAATAAGATCATGTGCATGTTGTTTCGTACATAGGTTTTTCTGTATAATCACAAAAGCAAAGTATTTAAATCAGTTTATAGCAGTATAATAGACAAATAACGATATACTTGTAATACCTATAACTAATAATAATACATTTCAAGTACAAATGTTCCGTTGTTATTTGAAAATGGTAGATTCCAGTTAAACATTGGCGCCCTGTATTGTGATACTTTTCTTTAATAACACAGTAATAATTTGACGATTCTCCAAATAACAGTATATTTAAGAAAGGAAATAATCACAGGCTAGCAAAGACGCTCAATTGTAATACACATTATAATTGTTCTTTATTTTTCACTGGATGAACGAAGCGCACATGATAATGTTTAATGTTACCATCAGCATTCGCTTTCTGATGTTACCTGATAATGAATTTGAGTCAAACTTAAATACTTTTTGCTTGCCATATAATTATATCTATATCATTAAACTGCTGGTTAATATTCATATTCACGTACATCGAATACAGTACATTTACAGATAGTATATAGGTTAGAATAGTTTAGATGCACATGTGTATAAATTCTCGCTAATTTTAATTTTAAGGGGCACAAAGGTTTTAACGTTGTGTTATCATTATAATTACGTAGCATCATTATCTGTCGGTATTTGACCATAAACAATATTTTAATGCCAAACCTTCATTATGATAAATTTTATTTGCTTTTTAATTGCAATAACCAAGAAATTAAACCAGTTTTCATAAATGAATAACTACCGCAAATGAGGTTTGTGTATCAAAATAATAAAAGTTTTTATGTGATTAGTTAGAAATGTATCATTGAGATTATTTATACAATTTGCTATGTAATAAAAATGTAATTATTAATTTTTTACATAAGAAATAGAAGACACTAAGACCAATCGAAGTTAAAAAATGTTACTTATTTGTACAGCATTCTCAATGAGAATGCATATAAAATATTTTTGTTGAATTTGTCGAGTGGAATATGACAGAATTTATTGGAAATTATGTTCAATCTTTCCGAATCTGAATTAAAACGAATTTCTTATGTGATAAAATACACGTTTCACTGTATTGTGAAGAAACATGGTATTATTTACATTTACGTAACAATATTTATCACTGGATCACTGTTCATTCTCCATAAGAGACCATTATAAAAATGCCCTCACAGCCAGCGACGGCATTTTACGTAAATCGAACTATACCGCCAGATGAGTCAGATAGAAAACTTTATCAAAGATCTTCCATTTATACCTTTAAGAGCGGGGCTAAATTTATAGTAACTGCATTAGTGGTAAAGTGTAATACGTGCCTAATTTGGACTATACATTCCAGTTAAGGATATATCATTGAAATTTTGGATACATACTAGCTGTATTTTTTTTTTTCTTTCAGAGTTTTTTTTTATGTGATTTTATGAGAACAACGTATATACGGTACTTCACCAATATTTTCAACTTACTTTGTAACACAATGTGCAGCGGTTAATACCCACTGTGTTCCTATGAGAGCACCACCACAGAGATATTGATTAAGTGAATTAATTAATGCTGCTTGCCAACACCATTCCCCTGATTCAGAATCTTCCCCTCCAACTACTCGACCATTTCTGAAAGTTCCTTTTACACCACAAATATAACGATTTGTTGCCATTGGTTTATTATTTGCACCAGGAATGGTATTGCTTCCTACTTCATTAGCACCTAGAATTCCATTGTTCTGGAATCCTGAAAAAGAAATTAAAATTGTTACGTATAAATCCTCTCTCTTGAGTTTATTCCATAATACTCTCGGTTATTAAGCGTTGGTAACGCGGCATAGTTATAATTTAACAATGTGTAGTAGTCTTGATTCTCGGCAGAAATACGTCGAAAGGTTTCTTACATTCATAGTATAATTTTATTCAATAGAGGTACAAGTACACATAACTTGTTGTTACCAATCTTTGAAAAGAGAAGATTTGTTCAGTTTGCTGGAGTTAATTGAATTTGTACAGCCGAACTCATGAGCAAGTTCCTACAACCTCGCTTTTTTCTATTGAAGGAAAAATATAACGCAGATAATTTCATAGATATGATTTTTTTTTCTCTTTCCATTTTTTTTAAATACACGAGTATGCTATAATTTTGGGGTGTTCTTTAGTATCAGTCGCACATAAGAAGCAATGTGGAACCTATACTAAAGACTTACCATATAGATTACTCTTTAGTATCAGTTCCACATTGATTGTTACTATGTTTAAAAATGAAGTATAAACAAAACTGTTCAGTCCAGTTTTGTTTATACTGAGCAATTTCAAGATGTTCAATTTTGTAAAATTGTCTCAGCATGTTATTAACAGTAAAGAAAGTGTTTTAATTTTTGTCAACGAAACGGACTTATTGGGATGACTATACAAAGTGCAATTATTGTGGATCTCAAATGAAGTTACCTTTAGAAAGAAAACTATGGTACTTGGATACTGGAAAAACTAATAATAATCTGGACCTAATAACTTATTACCTATCTCTAAACCACTAACCACGTAAGTACTGTATAATGTATACTAATACTGTAGTTTTAAAGCAACTGTATTATTCCATCATATTATTTTGTTTGATAATTATATAATTATTTATAATTTTAAACACGGCGAAACTCAAACTGGGACTGATACTAAAGAGAAACCTATATGGTAATTCTTTAGTATAGGTCCCACATTGTTTCTTATGTGGGACTTATACTAAAGAATACCCTAATTTTCTTTATTTAGGATATGCAATCAATATTATTTATTATGTCAAAAGGGCCGCATTGAAAAGTAGAATTCCTCCTCAATAAAGTGAATTTTATTATTTTTTCTTTTCTGTATAAAACCACAATAGAAAAACAGATAACTAATTAATGAAGAATTTTATAATATTCCACAGAATTGAACTCCTCTTACCTGGTTCCAATAGTATGGAATCATTTTTGGCAGCAAGGTTATTTTGAACTTCTAAATCTCTGATAGCAGCTTTGGGAGCACAACAACTGGTTCCAGGTTTGGCACATTTGAAAAGTGGCGTCATCTCAGCGTTCCCTGTTAATAAAAAGAAATGCTTAACATCACAGTTATTTGGAAACTACAATTCGTTGCTGTCTTGTTGATAGTGTATAACTGAATTAATTGATTCAAAGAAACAAAATACAAACTGTGACAGAAAAAGACATAGTACATCTTCAAGTTTGCAACTGCCTGTCACGACTTGTACAATATATTTGCCAATTCTCACAAAATAATAATTCCACTTTGTTGAAATAAATTTATTCTCTTAATAAATTTCATTCTGGTTCTTTGATATGCGAATATTATTCCTAACTCGATCGAATTAAAAATAAGCACTCAAGCACTACATAATTATGTATCATTAATACTGATGCACATTTTAAACTTCTTCCTCTTTTTAACGCAACTTTGTGTCGACATATTCTACCAAAGATAAAGCTCAAACTTATTTTAAAAGTAATATTATTATGTTCTGATAAACCTGAAATGTATAAGAGTAACGGCAAGGTATAACTGAAGTGGTAAATTATTTTGTATCAACATATGATACTCTGGTAGCGCCAAATTTCTTCGTAACTACAAAATTACTCATCCACCTTAGAATTTGCGCGAAACCAGCAATACACCATAAATATATATAAAATTTCACTTACTGAAACAAGTGAAGGCTAAATAATTGAAAATACATGATCCAGGACATGGTGCCTTCTCATCAACATCTTCTGGTTTCAACGTCGTAGTAGTAATAGTAGTAGGAGCAGGAGTAGTTGAAGTAGTTAAAACTGGCCTTGGTCTATGTGGTGGTCTTGCAAATATACCATGTGGAATTAAACCACCAGGTGGTGGTCTATGAGGCATATTTGGTGGTGGAGGGTGTGGAATACTCCCATTATGAAATTCAGGTCGTGGTATAAACCGTGAACAACATACAGTTGCATGTTGGCAATTACTAGTTCTTGGAAGTATTACAGCAGGTGCACGACAGAGATCTGGTCTTCTGGCTGGCATACAAAATCCTGGGCATGGTCTTAGTAGAATTGGTGGAGGAGCATTTGTTGTTGCTTTATTAGTTATACAACATCTCCCACGATGTGGACAGATTGCATCCATGTCGACGTCGTCACAGAAGAAAGAGAAAAGGGCACCGACACACGTTCCCTGGAAGGAGAGGAAATATTTTTAGGAATAGCGTTATCGATGATTGTCTCACTCTTTGAAGTTGACAAAACAGCATGGTTTATTGTTGTTTGGAATTTTGAAAACTTTTTAATTCAATACTAATGTTTATGATATATTTCTTAAAATGATTGAAGGCAAGCAGTGTCGGTATGTTAATCTATATTTTATTATCAATGAAGACTAAAACTCAAGTTTTTAATGATCGCAAACAAGAAAAATGTGTTTATGGGTTATAATATATTTCACTTTTCATTTATTAGAAATTATTACCGAGAATTCTTTGAGAATATTGAAAACATGGAAACCTTCCTACAGTATGAGAGTACTACTGCTGGTCACGTTTTGACTGATTGGCAAAGAAACGAGGGCTGCAGTAAACGAGCACGAAATCAATACCCTGAATTAATTTTACTGATTCCTCGATATTTGACAAACTAATGAATAGAGAAGATAGCGAATATTTGAAACAAAAATATATAATTCTATCAAGTGAAATATTTGTAAATCCACGCACTGGCCAATTCTCATTTACCTTACACCTAAGTTCTTCTGGTATAGGCGTTGGTGGAGCAAGTGTTTGTGATGAATCTTCTTGTGTATCATTTATTTCTGAGATATTTTCCAGAGATGTTTCTTCTGATCCATCTTCTACTGGTTGTTCACTACTATTACCTCCTCCTCCTCCTCCTACTTCTGTTACACAACAATGAAGATTCTTAGGGCAAAGGTCACGGTGACCATCTACAACTGCTTCACAGTATTTCGCTATACTTATTGCAACGCAGACGCCTTGACAACGTGGTTCTGGAAAATGGAGAAATGTATGACATTTATTGTGCTGACATTAGAAGTTGAGCATCAAAAGAGAGTAGTTTTCAGTTTCATTGTTGCAATCTTATTACTCAATTCGTTATACAAATATTAAATTAATTCTACCATTAATAACATGACTTATTTTTGTTCACTTGTAACTTGTGCAGAATTTTCTTTTGAGTGATCACTTTCTGTTGTCATACATGAAACGATGAAAGGTAACTCGTATTGAATATTGCGGAACTGATAAAAATTATCTATTTTTAAGAGTAAAGTTCACATTTGAATTAATTAATTCCTATATTACAGTGTTATTTTATTATAGGAAAAAAAGTCTTTTTAAGCAAAATAATAAAAATGAAGATATATGTTTAAAAATATTTCCACACTTATACTGCCCTTTCCCTGTCAGTTACAGAAACTCTAGCAAGTTGCAAGTAATTTTCTCTAGAAACATTAAATTTATTATGCACATTTCATATTTCGACTATAAAGCTTTGTAAGGCAACAAACTGAACAAAGAATCCAACATTAAGTCATTAATAGTATTTTTATATTAGGGAAATGTACCCGCAATAACTTACTTTGAGCTGATACATTTTCCTGACTGCTTTCATCTGAATCGTCTTTTTGTGACGGTTTTCCTGTGTTATCATATTCACTATCCTGAAATAATACGAATAAATTAAGACATAATTATATTCCTTCCAAAAGAACATTAATTTTAAATGGATTTTTTTCTTCTGTTATTGTAGCATTCTGAAACAGTTCAAGTCATTTGATTACAGCACTTTCTAAATAGGAAATGCATTAAATGAAAATATAATATTTAAATAAGAAATTTCTTGACCAGGATATATTATTTAATGGTGTGTGAATATAATTAAGCAAGTCACACAGTAAAAGAGGTTTCGTGTTCCTGAAGCGAAGAGTATCATTACCTGCTATTATAAGAACATGGTTTTTAACTTGAGATGTCAATTCTAGCATTATATTATTTACTATATTGTAACCGAATATTGTCTTAATTAACCATCCTAATTATTTTTCAATTCCGAATATTCAACATACGAACTTCTGTAAAGAAATTCCATTATCACATTGTTGAACTTACTATTCCTGGATCAGTAGGTTGAAGTTGAATGATCTCTGTGGTAGTAGTTGAAGGATAAGTCACTCTTCTAGTCGTCGTTGAAACAGATCTATAAGTAGTAGGTCTATAAGTAGGTCTAGTAGAAGTAGTAGTAGAAGGTGCTGTAGTAGTAGTAGTAGAAGTCGTAGTAGAAGTGGAATAAGAATAAGCAACACCTCCTTGATCTTCTACTTCATCATCTTCCTCAGTTGTTTGTTGTGATGTTTGAGTTTGTGATTCTTTACTTTCAGCTGCACTTGAACTATCACTTTCATTTATTTCATCTGAATCTGGTGGTGGTGGTGGCCTTTGTTGTGGGTGGTATGGTGGACGGTATCTATTTGGAGGTGGTGGAGGGTATCTATTTGGAGGTGGGTATCTATTAGGAGGTGGGGTAGAAGGTGGGGAGGGATTTGTTATACAACATCTCATTGACGGATGTGGACATGGAGCGTTTTCTTTAATGTCATCACACATTAGTGATGCTATGGCATGTACACATGTTCCTGGACAGTCTTTACTTTCTACTGTCGTTGTTATAGAGTCGAAAAGATCTGAAAAAAGAGAAGGGATTAGGTGTCATTAGAATCACTGGAAAGTTTTAGGAATTAACACAGGGCATCTCGTGATGAGGAACTAGGCTTGATGAGATTATTATGGCAATAACAGTAATATATATTTTCCTGAAAATGAAGAGTAATTAATGAGTGACGAATCATAACTTTGCAGTAAAATTAAAATGGAACGTAAGCTAATTCAGTATACATTTTATGTACTTTGTACAAAGATGGATAATATTTAATTAAAAGAAACTTAAAAATTATAATTTTACTTTTGGTTGTAGATTATATAAGAAACATTGCTAAAAGAAAGACGTTCTGTGCATGTGCACACATTTGGAGATGCACAACACTCACATCGTTTCGTTTCTTGGAAAGATAATTTCCCTACATGTAAGAAAAAAATGTTAAACGAATCTATTCCTTGAAATGGCGAAATGTCTTGCATTAACGCAGTATACTGTTTACTAGATTCTAAGCCAAGAGAAAAGGTCAGTATAGGGTCATTCCATTGCGACGAATGTAACATTTTAACGAAATTTTAAAAAGAAATGTTCACCAGGAAATTATTTTATGTTTTGTTAAATTATATTTTCAATTCTATATGAAAGAATCTGCCACTCTTTAAATCTCTGAATAGTTTTTTTAAACATTTAGTTTAATTTACCCATTAAAATTAGCTGAAATTTTTGTTGTGACAAACGTAACAAGAAAGGCCCCTTTATTTTTTGGTATTCAATGTAACAGCAATTTTCAAAAATGATCTCAATGTTTTCAACCAAACAATTTTACACAACAATTCATATATTAATGTACTTTGAACATTCACATTGAGATCCTATTTGTACTTATTGAAACGAAAATATCATTAAATATGGTAGAAAAAATAGTGTGGCGAACGTAACATAAAGTTTGGTGAAAATCTGTTCTGTTAAAATTAAAATATTTTATTTCAACAACAACAAATATATGTATAAGCAGTATTATAGGACAGAATACATTCAATTTTATTATTTCATTGATACTGAAAACTAAAAATATAATGGTTGAGTTCATGTTAACAAAACGAAAGTAACCATGTTTTTTTACCCTGTTGTAAAAAAAAAGTGGTAATTAGTGATCATTTTCCTTGGAGTGACCTATAGTATATTATGAATTGTCTTTCATGTGATACTAATGAATTAAAAGTTGATGAACTTGTCGTTCATTTGTGACTTGTCGTTGGCTACTTTGTCAGTTTAACGAAATATTTTTATCTCAAATCATCCATTGTTTTTCTGATAGCTCTGAAGAAACTCATTTTCACACTAGAATTCGAGGTAAAGATATTTTATTTAAATTGATAAACTAGCTTTAATTGTGTATCCATTTTCTTCTATCTCCAAAATTACTTTATAGCATAAAAATTGATCATTCCTTATAGGTTGCCCCCAGGAATCAGTGAACACAAAAATAAAATGTTTCATAGGGGCTCAGTCATATTGCATGAGGTCACTTATTCTTTGGTCACTTTGTATATGCAATATTCTCGAATATTTTGTCCTTCCTAATAGTTATTAGCGAATCCATCAAGTAAAGGTATAATTTGTAATAAGTCCATTATGGTACGGAATAAAGTTTAATAATAATATTAATGATTATCATTTTCAAACCTTTCAGGAAATATCATATGACACAATACAGAGGTTATATAGGTGTATAAATGACCTTTTCTTTTCTTTTTGGCCCCCTGCCCACCGTAATACATAAATAAAAACAGAATGACTCCACCCAACACGAACGGTTTCACTTATTCCTATAGCTAATATAGTAATGTTTCATATATTAGTATACATTCATATATTTACTATAGAAAATAAATAGAAATCAAATGTCATTTCTTTGTAATATTTGTGTGTTTATGAGATATTACATCAAAAAGAATAAAAATCGGTATCATATTTTGATCAGTTTTACGGAAGATGTCTAAATTGCTTTACAGTCGATCTGCAATACTTCTGGAGAAAAGGGTCGGGAACTAAATAGGCCATTTTTAAAATAATTTCTTCATTTATTTAAATGAGTAATTTTTTCATGAAATTGCGCAATCTTAAGCAGCTAATATCAAATTATTATTTCATAATGCAATAATTATATTACTAAACATATAAAAAATGCGATGAATACTATAGCCTGTAGAAAAAATAAACGATTCAATTCTTCCCAACACGCAATAATGACAATTTCTTGAATATTTGATGAGTTTAATTTGCTTTTTAAACCTCTTGTATATTTATTTTCGAAAATATTCCCGTAAACAGTTAAATTGAGATATGTTTTAATATGAAGTGAAAATACTTGTTTTAAATATTCTGTAGAAAAATTGTTGCTGTAAAACAAGTTGTGATTCTTGCAGGGAGGATAGTATTTCCAAAAGTAGCATAAGATAGAGCAGATAATCCAGCAATACTTGAAAGTCTTGTAATACTTCAAGAGAAAGAGTGGAAAATCTTGTTTGAACGTGAAATATTGAAATAGAAGTAGATAGAAGCAAATACTCGCTGAAATGATTTCTTTAAGTTAATTCTCGAGATTATATTATTTGGTAATTTGAAGTACTGAACGAGTATGAACAAATTTTTGCTGCTCATAATGTATTAAGGAATTACTACCTTTCATATCAGATTTTCAACTTATAAAATAGCTATCTATTCAGCTGTAGGTATTTGTACACACCCAGATACTCTGGTGTCAAGGTAAACAAAAGCGGAAATATTTAACGGTTTTTGTTTGATGGACCCACATTATGTTAATTGATGTATGATCTAAAGAATATTATTTTCTAACTAAATTATATGTTCAGGACTCCACTCGATAATATCCTACGAATAATGGTCAGAGAATAAAGATGACGGTAAACTTCAAAATTTACCTTGATTGAAATGAACGAAAGTAATGTTTCCGTCATAGTGGGATAGACTTAATGATAACGAATTCATAATTATACATAGGAATTGCTGGAGAATATCCGGTTTACTGGTAAATTCATATTCATTTGATCTTTGATGAGTACTTAAAGGTGATTTTATGATCACTAATGAAAACGGTGATTGTTTAGAGCATTATGTTACTTTTTTATGAACACATTGAATTCCAGCAAATTTTCATGTAATTAATACAGGTGGTAGATGTATTTATCTGTGTCATGTGTGGAGAAGATTCATTGTAATTAAAAGAAAATAATAGCTGAGATTATTAAAGTTTAAAAAAATCATTAGAAGAAAAAATATTTTTTCTCGTTGAATGTCCTAGGAATTTGCTAAATATTTGTTATTACGCATTGCTTTACTATAATATTGTAAATCTCAGCAGGTAATATTAATTACAAAGAACGAGAAAATAAATATTCTGCAAAAATTATCAAATTTTTAATTACAAACTTAGTTTTTATGAACACAATTCTAAAAATGTGAAAAGAAAAACTTAAAAATAAGAGTACTCTTATTTGCTCTAATTTATGTGTGAGGTTAAAGTCGTCTCAGCATTATGTCTTTCCTAATCAACTGAGTAGTAATTTTATTGTTATTTAATTTCGAAACTCAGTAAGAAGCGGACTTATAAAAATATTATTTCTATAAATATTTAAAGAGATTGTGTTTTATTTATTGCTGGAATGAGAAGTCTCGATATTGATATAATAATCTGTTCTTGAGTGTAAATCAAAGTGCTTCAAAAATATATTCTTCATACCAAAGCATTACAGATTTAACTTAACCGGTATAAAAAAAAGTTTGTCATCCTTCTCAAATCTGAATGACTAATAGGTATTCTTATTGATGTTGTAGTATGACATTCCAAGGTGTTCTAACCCTGGTTTGTGACCGTTCTACTTGTCATGACTCAACTCTTTCAATGTTTAGATTCACTCATTCAAAAACAATGTATAAAGGAACGAACACACCTATTATCACTTACACTACGGAGTGAAAGGTATATTCGAAGGGAGTTGAATTCATTTTTGGATTCAGTACGAAAGTTTACATTTCCGTTCAGAGATTTAGGGTCCAATAAGCAGAAGCAAATTACTGTAACAATTGTCGTCCAGGTATTAAAATTTAAAGAAATATATATTTGTAGTAATAATAATATATTGAATTGAAACAGCAAGAAAGAAAACAACACAATGACAAAATATTAATATAAAAAGGGAAAACACTACTGGATCTATTTTCCTCCAAATTTATATCCTCGCCGATTGAAATATTAGAATAATTATGTTTATGGTAGTAACTATTTTTGTGGCACAATAATTTTTAATTTAAAATTTCCTAAATATTTATTCACTTGCTTTAATACCTTCCTGATTAGTTTAATCATAAGCAATATTATACAAAGCTGTATTGTTTCACCATACTTAACGAATCGAATCAGCTGGATTATCAGCTGTACTGTTAACCTTGTTGAGAATTCGTACTCATGCTGGATCACGACCTTTCATTACCGTGACCTTGCCCTTCCGTTGAAAGTAAAAGACCTTTCGTCAACAGAATCAGTCATAATCATCTCATTAGTATGTGAAAACGAAAGTGGAATGAAAAAGAAGAGAATACATATTTGGTAATTTGGACCAAGATTCGCTATATATCCGTCTAACCATCTGTCTAATATTCTTACGCGAAAAATAGTAATATAATTAGTTAATTACCCACTTTCGTTGGTAAAAAAAAGTATTTCAATATTTCCATAAAAAAATAATTATAAGTTATACTAAATTCGTAATGTAAAACTGTCTGAATATTGTTCTAAAACTTACATTTCTAAATAAATGGTATATATTTTTGTAGAAATGCATAATATTTCAAAGGTATTATCTTAATCATAATATTAGGAATAAGTTAATTCTTTTTCTTTCATTTTATCTCCCGTAAACACTGTAAAGTTAGCTAATCTTCTAGTAAAATGAAGGAATATCAGAATATACAGGGTGGGGGGGGGGGGGGGGGGGGGGG